>JARACY010000278.1:0-109904 GCA_029255725.1 Scrobipalpa atriplicella
CATGGGTTTTATCTAGGTTTTATCACAGATTACTTATGAGGCGGCGGGTTGTGGTTTTATTTTATGCCTTTGTTACTAAGGCTCGTATTTATAATCAGCTCTCAAGAGTGATAGCAAGTTTGAGTTCGTATCAGAAATGTCATTCCAGTACAAAATTACCTGTCAAATCCGCAACTTAATATTGCTCTCAATCTTGAGATCGCTTTATAAATACGAGCCTAAGTTTGTTCCCAGTATGTAGCTCCTATACTTTAAAGCGAAAACTCTGTAAGAGGACTAGTGAGAATGAGAACGAAGGTTGGTTGGTACTCTTTGACAGAATTTTTGCACTAGATTTGCACCAAATGTCACTGGCTATAACGCTATTCTCATAATGTTACTCTATGGCTATTTTATTTTATAACAATTTTTGACTTAATAAGTACGTATACTTGGTGCATACTTGTATTTAATCACTATTTAATTAGGAGTAAGATAGAGCTGAAGCGCCCGCCGCGCTCATAAGTAATCTGTGGCTTAACCTCGGCTAAACCGTGAATCGGCAGACGTAGGACGCATAAAGTAACTATACTTTTAATAAGTAATTAGGACGTACTAAAACTACATAGTTGGGGCGAAGATGTTAGTACCTAAGAAAGCGGACACGAGTTGGATGACAACGGCTCAAGAACCAGCTGAGTGGCGGGCCACGGGAGAGGTGTATGTCTAGCAGTGGACTGATGCAGGCTGATGATGATGATATTTTTATTTTTCTTATTTTGTTATAGAGTGGGTTTTCGAATTGAGTACCTGACCCGATTGACTCTGGTTTCTAAATCGCCTAAAAACGAAACTAAGAGGCCTCTGACACATGCTTCTTCTGACGTGTGGTTACGATCACTATTAAAGACAGCGGCTGGGGTCGACCCTTCCAAACCACGGAATGCCTTTTCTTACGGACAACCAGGTGATTCAACCTAATTTGTCCTTACAATGGGTCCTTACTAAACTGGGGACAATCTCACAAAGTTATAGGTAATTGACAAAATTCAACTTAGTGCTCTTACGTGAGAATACAATCCACGACCTCCGGAACAGCAGCATTGCTTAGATCACTAGACCTAAGACTAGAAAGCACAGAAAAGCTAGCTAATATTAGGCCAGTCTAATATAAAAATATTTGGCGTGTCTCTGCTGACCTTACCTATAGTAGTGATAGTGACAGGTTGTCAGCCCATCGCCTAAATTACAATACACGGTAATCCTTGAATCCCTTTTTGCCATCCAGAGAACTTACCACTAAACATTTTTCGTAACTTAAATAAAATTTTAATGTATTTAATTCATACTCAAACTAGATTAGGGAAAGATAAATAGATAGTGAACTCTTTATTGCGCATTTAAAGGTAGTCTTATCGCTTTAAGCTATCTCTTCTAGCTCCGGACAACCCTGCATGCCAGTAAGAATATATAAGCATACTTAAATTGATTAATTTTCCGCCCGCGCAGTTTCAACCACGGTCAAATGGGTTTTCCCGCGGTAAAAAAGAGAGACAAAAACAGAGACTAATCTAAGACATAATCTACTTTATGCGTGGCAGGTTTTTTTTCCCGATTCGTCCAGTGGTAGCGTAATTGAGTTACAAACATGCAAACCTTCGCATTCATATTAACTAGCACCTGCGGCTAAATACTTTTATAGTGGGAATCAGGTATTTTCCCAGAGTAAAAAGTTGTAACCTGGAGTCGGACATAGTCTCCAGGTTATCATGTATCGTCCTGCCAAATTTCAATAAAATTGGTTGTTATAAAGTGAAAGAGTAACAAACAAACAAACAAACAAATATAATTTCGTATTTATAATATTAGTATGGCAGTATGGATTACTAGGAGTACCTACATAGAATTCTTATATTTAAAAAATAGTGAGAAAGAGAATCTAACCAGTTCTGACAAGAGCCCTCGGGAGTGCCAGGACTCCGCTGCCGGCCATCTCTCCAGCGACGAGGAGGGCAGTTTGTTTCCATGACAGCCCTTCATTCAACTTGCCCGAGTCTTCGTCCCCACCGTCTGGTCCGTCCTGTTCCAAATAACACAAGCTTAACAAAATATTGCGTAATGGAGTAGAAACGAGCGGTTGGCTCTAGGTACTTACGACAATATTCGGAGAGAAAACATCCCTTTCTGTTCTCTCATGATTAAATATATGACAGGTTATGAACTTATAGTAGTTAAAAAGCGCCTTGACTACGACGAATTGCCACGAATATCCGCCAGTTTTTTGCGGGTTAGCTTAATATTTATAATAAAGTTCGTTAAATAATTAGATAACCGAACTAACGTGTAATAGTAAAAGTTTATAGTTTTGATCAGTTGTGTGCATCAGAAAATTTATTACGTTACTTACTTATGTTAAGTTACATCTAAAGCGAATTGTAATAAAGTATTTTAAAAAACTTTTGTATGTAACCCCGAGATGGCTTGCGGTTTAACATTGGACTAATGCGTTACTATATAATGTTACTCAATAGCTACTCCATTGAAAACATGCTATCGTATTTCCATAGGTACTCGAAACAAAAATAGACCTTAGTATGGTTTCCGAAGCCTCATCGAATATCAACAGCCAAAGCTCATTAACGAATCTAAATGCCTTCAAATAGGTACTTACATTTTTGGCCACGAGAGGGGTAGTTTCCGTCGCTTTGCTGGTCGCAGGTTTAGATTCCAATACCTTCTTAGACATATTTGTATCCTGTAATTAATGTTTGGATATAGTTCCTACTCTACCGGGGCACCTCAGACAAAAACTACCAAAAAACTGAGTGTTTTATCTCAGCAACGTTCCTCTAATGGCAGTGTCATAAAAAATAGATCAGAAACTGGTTTTCATCACGGACCGCGCGGAGAACTATTTTATTCAAATTCTATCAGATTTTTTTCTAACGTGAATATTTTGTTTGTCTGTATTCGTAAAGAGGTCGATAAACTGTTGCCAAGGCAAGTGGGAATCGTTGGAGTTTCCTGTCGGTCAATAGAGTTAATTGAGTGGGCTTCTTACCGACGATTGCTTGGTTATGCGTGTAGTAGAGTCGCAAGTCTCAGTGCTTGGTAGGTACTATTAGTGTCGTAGAGTCGTGACGCGGCCATTCACTACGGAGCTACCCACAGAACTGCCGCTTGCAGCCGTATTACTTCACTCCATCGGGCACACTTGCTTTTGGTGTAACTTGTTTGATATGATACATTTTACGCACGGTCAACAAACGGAAGAGCGAGTGCTATAACTCTACTGATATACGTTTTCCTAAAAATAAGCGATTAAAACCATTTAAAGATGCTACTATTTAGTATGTATTTATATTTATTGAAAACATTTTTTTACTGTAGGCAGATATTATAGGTTCATTCTTAGCTTATATGTAGGTAGGTACCGAATATATATTAATTGAATAGGAAATATTATATTAGGTACTTCCATGCTGGACTAGTAGCGATAGAAAAGCATAGAATGTTCCAGCTGCCCTTCCTCCCGGGCATGCTATATATAAAAAGTCAGCAAAAGGGATTCAAGGATTACCGTGTATTGTAATTTAGGCGATGGGCTGACAACCTGTCACTATCACTACTATAGGTAAGGTCAGCAGAGACACGCCAAATATTTTTATATTAGACTGGCCTAATATTAGCTAGCTTTTCTGTGCTTTCTAGTCTTAGGTCTAGTGATCTAAGCAATGCTGCTGTTCCGGAGGTCGTGGATTGTATTCTCACGTAAGAGCACTAAGTTGAATTTTGTCAATTACCTATAACTTTGTGAGATTGTCCCCAGTTTAGTAAGGACCCATTGTAAGGACAAATTAGGTTGAATCACCTGGTTGTCCGTAAGAAAAGGCATTCCGTGGTTTGGAAGGGTCGACCCCAGCCGCTGTCTTTAATAGTGATCGTAACCACACGTCAGAAGAAGCATGTGTCAGAGGCCTCTTAGTTTCGTTTTTAGGCGATTTAGAAACCAGAGTCAATCGGGTCAGGTACTCAATTCGAAAACCCACTCTATAACAAAATAAGAAAAATAAAAATATCATCATCATCAGCCTGCATCAGTCCACTGCTAGACATACACCTCTCCCGTGGCCCGCCACTCAGCTGGTTCTTGAGCCGTTGTCATCCAACTCGTGTCCGCTTTCTTAGGTACTAACATCTTCGCCCCAACTATGTAGTTTTAGTACGTCCTAATTACTTATTAAAAGTATAGTTACTTTATGCGTCCTACGTCTGCCGATTCACGGTTTAGCCGAGGTTAAGCCACAGATTACTTATGAGCGCGGCGGGCGCTTCAGCTCTATCTTACTCCTAATTAAATAGTGATTAAATACAAGTATGCACCAAGTATACGTACTTATTAAGTCAAAAATTGTTATAAAATAAAATAGCCATAGAGTAACATTATGAGAATAGCGTTATAGCCAGTGACATTTGGTGCAAATCTAGTGCAAAAATTCTGTCAAAGAGTACCAACCAACCTTCGTTCTCATTCTCACTAGTCCTCTTACAGAGTTTTCGCTTTAAAGTATAGGAGCTACATACTGGGAACAAACTTAGGCTCGTATTTATAAAGCGATCTCAAGATTGAGAGCAATATTAAGTTGCGGATTTGACAGGTAATTTTGTACTGGAATGACATTTCTGATAATGACATTTCTGATACGAACTCAAACTTGCTATCACTCTTGAGAGCTGATTATAAATACGAGCCTTAGTAACAAAGGCATAAAATAAAACCACAACCCGCCGCCTCATAAGTAATCTGTGATAAAACCTAGATAAAACCCATGAATAAAACGACGTATTTTATTTTTTGTAGAGTACCTAAGTATGTCATAAAATAAACCGGTCAAGTGCGAGTCGGACCCGCTCACCGAGGCTTCCGTACCAACTTAGGGGTATTTAAAGCGAATATAGATCTCTCTCGAGCACCCAGACTTTATTCACCCAAAAATATCAACTGGACAAAGGACAAACTTAAGTTTGCAGTTGTCCCCATACTAGATATAAGGAGACGACTACGAAAATAAGTTTGTAACCCTTGTTTTTTTGGTGATATTTGAACAAATTTACAGTTTTTAGATTTTTTCCTTTGATTGTGCTATGAGACACTGCTTCCTTCTAAATTTCATGATTGTAGGTTCACGGAAAGTACTCTGTAGGTTTTTGAATCTTGAGAAAGGCAAAACCTATAGGGTAGGTACTTCCCGGTGACCTTGGATCTTGAAATTTGGCAAGAAGCAATGTCTCCTAGCACAACCAAAGGAAAAAATCCAAAAAGTATATTTTTTAGTTAGATCACAAAAAAAGTATACTTTTAGTATTTATTCCCCTTGCAAATATTTAAACAAACGTTCGTCATTTCAGCAGCATGGTGCATTATGCAGAAATGTCTTCAGATTTCAAAAGGGCAATGGGCAAAAGTGGTCCAAGATGCTGCACTGATAAGACTTGTACGAAATGAAAGTAGAAACTTGGCATATGATTCGGGTCAAGTATTATCAAAATCCGTCCAGGGATTTTTTTATGGTCACTTTAACATGGTCATTTGCATCGAGACGGATTTTGATAATACTTGTCCCGAATCATATGCCAAGTATTTACTTTCATTTTCTACAAGTCTTATCAGTGTAGCGTCTTGGACCAAATTCCATACATTTTTGCGCATTGTCCTTTAACGATTGAAGCGCTATGTTTTTTTCTCAAACATGCATGAAAATAGTCTTATTCCTTATGCAAAATCAATACGCAAACTTTGACATTTACGGTTCCTCAAATTAAAAAAAAAACTTTTCATAGAACTCGTCTTTTTCAAATTTCGAACAACAAAGCGCTCCGTCAAAGTAGGTACAAAACGCCATTCCTCCATGCCAAAACTGTCCAGCAAAGTCCAAAACGCCATGACTTCATGCCCAAACTTTTTTTTCTAAGTACACTTGCGTTTAGTTTCAACCATTTGCATTTGTGTTGACCTAGCACTGAGGCTGTACGCCATAGATTTTTTATTTATGTATTTCCTTGCATTAATTTGAGAAAAGCACTATGTAAGCCTCGGCGGAAATAGCAATTGCCTGACTCGTATTTATTGAAGTCCTCGCCTGCGGCTCGGACTTCAATCCCTACTCGTCCGTAAATTGCTGGTTTTCCATGTCTCGACAACAATGTACTATTTTTATACATTTTATTTATTGTCAAAGGAGCTCTCTGTTTTTAAATATTTTTAAACTTTTAAAAGCTCATAATTTTTTGTCTAGCTGTTATCTGCACCACACAATAATTTTAGAGGAACTTACCAATAGTTGAGACAAAAATAAAAGTTTTGCCAGTTTCGTCTATCCTACATCAAGTTATAGGACTTAAATTTTTTTTTTAAACTCATGAAATTCGGTTAATAAAATAAAAAAATATCTTATAGGGCGGCCGGGCCTACGGTCAAATAATTTGGGCTGGGTAGATAGCCGACGATCCTATCTATCTACCATTTTTGTATTCTGCCAAACATCCTGTATAATCAAATCACCAATTTATTTTCAGTTATTTTTTTTGTAAAAGAATCAAAACCAAAAATTCTTTAAAAACGGTTCATTTTATTTGGACTACTGTGCGTTGATACATTCATATAATCACGCCTTTAACCCTAATTGTATTGTATAAATTGAGTAAATCCTATGACTTATTTATGTTATGAAATTTTCACTATTACATTTCTATAATAATGAACTTGAATGTCTTAGGCCCGTATTTATAATCAGCTCTCAAGAGTGACAGCGAGTTTGAGTTCGTATCAGAAACGTCATTCCAGTACAAAATCACCTGTCAAATCCGCACTCAATATTGCTCTCAATCTTGAGATAGCTTTATAAATACGAGCCTTAGAAGTTTTTATCTTTACCCAGAGCAAAACAGAAGATGCTTTTCAATGAATATAACTATAGGTATCTTGTAATACGTCCTAGTTTACCTATGTATGACTAACTTGTTACTAAAATACGAGTAGGCTCAAGTCGCCACCGACACCTCAGACTTAAAGGTTGAATAATCTAGTAAAACTGACTTTGAAGTTATCCGAATATAACTTAATGGTGTGACAAATGAGGAGTGTCTTTTCAAAAGGGCTTAATTACATATAGTCCATTTTTTCAGAAAATGCAAAAAAATTAATACCACAAAAATTTTATGGGTAAAAAAGAGTGAAAAATAGGACATTTTGATGCGGAAGTCACTTTGGTAGTCAAGTTTTCTGATGAAAAAATGAGATGACTCATAGAAAAAATCCAGAAAAAGTAAGTAATGTAAAATTGTATGGAGGATCGAATGGCATTGTCAGTTTAAAAAAGACAAAAAATGGAAATAAGCCCTTTTGAAAAGACACTCCTCAAATGCTTTACAAGTATTTTTTTACTTTATGGTCGAGTTTTGGTGTTCTCTTTGTAAAAATTTGCACGAAATTTGTAATAAACTTGACCTAAATTTGATGACTTAATAGTCAAATTATTAAGAAAAAATTACGTCTCATTTACCAACCATAAACTTACAAGTAGTTGTGACCTATAGGTCAGAAATTCAACGTTATTTCTACTTGTGTTTAATGTGTTTAGCTTAGTTTAAGTTATATTTTATTAGTTTATTTATTGTATTATTTAAGTTATAAATTGTATAGTATTATTGTATTTCTGTGGTCCTTTGTTGCCTGAAATAAAAGTTTAATAAATAGTAAATATTCTTTTCATCTTGTAACATTTGCTGGCCTGCTATTTGGCTTGGTAGATTAGGCTGGCTCATGCTTTGATCAAAATTTTGATAAGGCATTTGAGAAAGATATGTTTGATTCGGTTGTTGGTAAGTAATTGGTGTTATTTGGCTTGGGAGTGTCGGCTGACTTATACTGTGTGTTAATAATGGTGAGATTTGTGTCGATGTTGCTGAACTTTGAGTTCTTTGATCTGAAGAAGGTTTTAGTTTATTACCGTGTTTCGGTAATGCACCATCAGGCAAATCATTTGGAAAACATTCGCATATTACACTTTTTGTTTTACCTTTTTTAGTTTCACATTTGCAAGTAACTTTTTCTTTTTTTAACTGTTCGTTTTCTTTTAAATCTACGTTATCACCTTGACTTGAATCTGGTCCTACTTTGCTTTCGAATTTTACTTTGTGTCCATCAGGATGCGCTGACATATTACATGTCATTTCCTTTTCCATCGCTTTTTCTTCACAACACTCATAAGAAGTAGAGCGATCTGCACATTTGTTGTTCATACAACTCAAATCGCAAGCGCTCACACTACGATCGCAGGTTACGATGTCTCTGCATCGAAACTCTGTTTGTGTCGGGCTGGAATTATTCTCAGGACTGCTCACTAATGGTCTGCATTTTGCGCAACATACTTTTTCTTTCGGAGGCGACAAATCGCAACAAGTCACACTTTTATCTAAAGGACAAACTTTGGCGCTGCGTAGTTTGACTGGCTTTCCGCCGTCAAACCGTTTTGATCTTTCAGTATGGCAACAACCTGATTGCTTCTGTTCAGAAATTGACGACATAGGACAGACATAAGAAGAAAAGCTTGAATTTTGACTACTGCTTAATTGGCTTTGTTCAGAAATGGACGGCATAGGACGAGTAGGGAGAGTTGAAGACGGATCAAGATAATACTCTCTCACTATCAGTCGAATTGGCGCTTGAATACCAATCTCTGAGCCACTATGTCTAGGTTTCGTATGTTTTGTCTGCAATATACGACACATGCAACCTGAGCATTCCTCTTCGATAGGGTTTCGAGTAGAAGAGCATTCGGGTCTCGGTGCAAAATGGCGATATGTCTTGCTATTCAACCCGGATTGATGGCGTCTTTGAGGCCGCGCACAGGTTGGTTCCTCGTAACAGGTCCTTGCGGGAGCATGGCGGTTTGCGGAATTGGAATAAGGACAGATACTGCTGTGGCGTCCAGGAGAGGTCCCGCGTGGTCCGATTATAAATGCGGGGGAGACGGCAGGTTTGTGATTGTGACTATCGACACAGTTGCGTCGGGGCCTGGTGGTGTGCCGAGGCTTCACCGCGGCGTGATTTGTTTTGTGTCGCGGCGTGTTTATGAGTTGTTGCTGAAAGCTCTCAATGACCTCTGACCGTCATGCACATATTGAGAGCCAATTAGTTGGAATATTAATTGCTTTTTTTACGTTTTCTGTGATTATTTTGATATTTTCATACTTGATAGATTTTATGTTTACGATTTATGTTATGATAGATGATAGCAGTGTATGATAGAATGGCAGTGTCAAATTGACGACCGCTACATTTTTTTCCTGCTTAACGCTTTGTGGATGCCTTCAGCACCAATCTCTTTGATGCAACCTTCAGGAAACTACAATACTGGACAGGCGAGCAGGGTGCGAGGTGCGAGTGCTCCGCCAAGGAGTAATCGAGTGCGCCAGTGCGCCAGTCCGCCAGTCCACCCATAGAGTACATTATTATATAGGGGGAGTCCACCGATGAAAAAAAAAACAGTAGAAGACCGCAGGTGAACTAGTCTGACGTTCTGACGTATGACGGTACGTCAGACTCATATATACACTGTGGCAGCACAGAGCGGTTGTACCAGGTTGTACAAAAAGCAAGTGATGCCCTCAGTGCGTCCCTCAGCTTACAGATTATAGTTAAAAATATATATAATGTATACAGTGTTTGTATGATGTTTATGTGACTATTTTATTATAATGCGTTTTCAACATTGAAAAGTGTCCCTAATTTAATATTCCTACAGTTTCGCGTAGAGGTTTACCGCATGAAGTTTTCTGTGATAACGCGAGTCTCAGAGCCATCAGTCTCCAGGTTATCATAATATCAATTTATTATGCTTTACAAAATAATATCAGTTTTCACTTTATACCTACCAAGTTACTCGCCTCTATTCGGAGGGCTCTGGGAAGCGGCAGTAAAGAGTACCAAGCATCACCTAAAACTTGCTTTAGGAACATGTATAATTACATATGAGGAGGTAAATATCGTTCTCGCGCAGATAAAGGCAATATTAAATTCCAGGCCGCTGGTGCCTCTTTCATCGGACAGTGACGATTTTGCTAAGGTAGGTACCTGACTCCAGGTCATTTTTTAACGGGCAGTGCAATAGTATCCTACCCTGAACATGATCTTTCTAAGATTCCAATTTCCAGGCGACTATGGATGGGCCTCTCTACACCGGTCAACTTCGCGAGTTGTGTAGTGGGCGCTTAACAGAGGACGACGCCAAAGTGCCTTTAACACTAGACATTGCTTTATCTCGACAGGGATACACGTGGGAAAGGCCCCCTTGTGGGAAGGACCACTCTGCGGAGATTGTGCCTAACCGGCTTCCCTTAAAGAGTTGGATTCCGTTCCGATCCAAACAAGCTAAGCTCACGAGAGCGAAGCAAGCACTTGCAAACGTCAGAACAATGTTATATACGACCTTATAGCGAACCAGAGGCTCCCTCTAAGGGCGAGTAGGGGTACTGTCCCTGCCCGCTATAGAACACAAGCGGCAAGTAGCTGTACTAACATTATTGATTGGTACGCGCCTCGATCATAGATGGCGCTTACCGCCAGCCCTTATTTGTTTTATTTGATGTTTAC
This sequence comes from Scrobipalpa atriplicella, assembly GCA_029255725.1. NCBI lineage: Eukaryota > Metazoa > Arthropoda > Insecta > Lepidoptera > Gelechiidae > Scrobipalpa > Scrobipalpa atriplicella. The sequence goes on from JARACY010000278.1 coordinate 10,634, forward strand.
GGGAACGGGCTTAAACACTGTTCCTGTCCCTCTTCTTCCGTGTGTTTCAGGTCACTGTTGGGCTAGCACGACGTGTGTTAATTTTCCGTCTGAATTAATTGTAATCGTGTGACATCTTGTGTAAAGTGTGATAAATACAGAATAAGACATTGTAATAAATTTCGTATAGTGAACTCACGGACATTTTATTTTAATACAAATATCCCTTGTGACTATAACCACTAAAACCTGTTAAAATGTTAGTCGCGTACAACGCCATCTATGGCGGAACTGATTTTTTTTCCGGGACGAGCAAATTAAAAACTCCCATTCACCAAAATCAAAAAAGCACAAAAAAGCAAACCACCATTACGAAACGAAGTCCGCGCTTTTTAAAGGTTATTATTTGTTAAAAGGCGCTTATCGCACTATAAGCGCAACGCGGAGTAGCGCGGAGCGGCGGTTCCGTTATCGATCTTTGTCAGTACATCGGTTTGTATGGAAAAAACGCATACGCGCGAAGTGAAAAGAAAACAATGGCACCATAAACAATACGCCTACGCATAGTTGCGCGTATAGTGTGATAATCGCCTTATGATATGATGTGAAACGTCAAAATTTTATTTTTTACAACGGCGCGAATGAGGAGCCAAACTAAAAGCTAAATACAGATGGCGCTCTGGGCGACTGTACCTTATTTCGTGTCAATGTCACATGTGTATTGCGATTTTATCAGTTTTTTTAACATAAACGATATTTTTTTCAATATAATCACTTTCTTTGTAATGCGCTGAACATATTCAACTTGCATCACTTGCATTGAAGTTTTTAATACGTAATTTTTTTTCCCACTGTCTCTCACTGTTTTCTTTATTTGTAATCTTTGGAAAACAAATGAATTCCCCTATTTTTGCAATTAAATGCACTGCATTGTGGCATTTACTGATAATATTCTAAAAATATTCAATTTGTTTACAAAAGTTGGTACAATTTGACAGTTCTCAAGGTACAGTCGCCCATGCGACACCTAGCGGGAGAAAAAGGCAGTTTTCCTCCCAATTCGGGCGAATTCGTTTCGAGTTATTTAAATGTATCAATAGATGGCGCTGATAACCTTGAAACAAATCTGTCAAATACTATGGCAACACTCAACACAGCCTTAGTTCCATTTCCAAATGGCACTTAGAAGGACATTTTACAATATGTGTTTTTTAGGGTAATTAGACCCTTCTGATTACGATTTTTCAATGTTGTGCGCCGTATCTCTTAATTTAAGGGCCGAATTATTTGACATTCAGAAATATAATTAAATAACATATTTGTCGGTCTGATGTCATGAAGGCGCTCGTAACAGAAAATTACAAATTCTCGCCCAAACTGGTATTGAAATTAAACTCTTCCTGTATATATACGGGTTTGTAATGTATATTTTTGAAATCTGCGACCCCAAAAACCTAAAAAAGGACACCTTTCATTCAGCATTCCTGGGCCCCGTTTTATCAAGCTACAAGTTACAAGTTACAGGGAAAAAAGCGGCCACATTGTTAAATTAAACGGCAACACCAAACAAACCATAGTGTAATTTATGCTTTTAAAATAACAATCGAGCAAATTTTTAATCTGTATTCAAGGGGACCGGACTGTCAAATTGGTGCGGTCCGGTCGTGTGGACGTAGGTCCGCCGCACATTATTATTATTATTGACGGGACAGTGTTGCCACAATGTTCTAAAAGTAACATTTTACGTTATTTTTGACCCTCTCATGTCGCGACTCTATAGTCCCGAGATAATGGTGAAACACATAATAATAATAATAAGTCGGAGACCAAAAGGGAGATAAACAAATGTACACAAAAAATAAATCTTTATTTACCACCAGTACAGTTACAAATTGAGTTTTTGTGGTCAAAATGTTACTTTTCGAGCCAACTTATGTTATTTTTGGCAAAGGGGCCGGGCAACACTAACTGCTAGTCCGGTGTTGTCTATGGTCGTCCGGTCCGGTCGTCTATTAGCACCTTCACAGGTGTTCACAGAAAATACAACTGTAAAATGCCTACAAGTGGTCTACAAGTTTACAGGACTTCGGACCTAGGTGATTTTGATTACAAGTGTTATTTTTGTTAAATATCTTGAAGTATATCTTGTTTAAACCTGAAATGGGTTCACATTTATAACTTATAGTGTCAACTCACAGTTCAAAATCGCCGAAATGTTAATTTTGAATCAAAAAAATAATTTTTGAAAAGCGCTCTAACTCTGAATATGAAGTCCAAGTACCTCAGAGATGACGATCTATCACACACAATCAGCATCATAACGATCATAAACCCCCAAAATTATTTTTGCCGTCAATGAAAAGATTAAAGACTTTTCATATAACTTTTTTCGTTGGTGCTCACAGATTAAATAGTATATAATGTCCTTGGTGCTGTTCTTTAACTTGTAAAATGTTCCTGTAGTCCTCTGTAGTCGAGATTTTTAAGTTCATAGAGTTAACAAATACTCACTTTTAACTTGTAGCTTGTGACTTGTAGATTGATAAAACAGGGCCCTGGTCACAAAAATAGTAATTGTTCTTTGTTTTTTTTTCCCGCCATTTTGAATTTTTGGCCCTTAGGCCATTATCACACTATACGCGCAACGCGGCGTATTGTCTATGGTTCCATTGTCTTCACTCCGCCCGCGTTTTTTCAATACAAACCGATGTACTTACATAGAGCGATACAGCTCCGCCGCTCCGCGCTACGCTGCGTTGCGCGTATAGTGTGAGAATCGCCTTAAATGAAGAGATTACGGCGTACAACATTGAAAAATTGTAATCAGAAGGGTATATTACCCTAAAACACACATGTTGTAAAAGGCCCCTAAAAATTTCTTCTTCTTAGACGTGTCTATACGTCCGTCGCTCGCGTTCGAACTTCGCGTAGCGCACAGAACAATATATACTTAGCGCGACGCGATGTGAGAATCTCATAACCAGCCGCCAAGCCATAGAGTATTTAGACCTGAACCTACGCCTGAACCACATTTTATTTGTTTGTTTGAAATATCAGTCTCTTCCATTGTATAATATTTTGATCGCTCATAAAGCTCCTCTTCCTGTTGATGCATCATCTATTTTATGTCTTTCCCATGGCCTCGATTCACGCCGTCCAGTTACTAATTCTAATTCTTAGTAGCGCTGTCACTTTCTTATATTTTACTTAAGAAATACCTCTGACTATAGAAAAGTAGAGGACTCGGCATACCTACGAAAAAAACGTGCATACCTACACTGGGTCTGGCACAAAAATGGCGTCTTGAAATAGTGCTGCGCATATTATAATATCGACAGTTGTATTGTATTGCACGGTATCTACTTATACTATGTGTTACAGAATGGACAATAAAAAAGTTAAGGTGTGTTCTGTCAATGAAACTCAACAACTTTCTTCTAATTTTAGCTGCCACCTTTTTAACTCGAAGATTCTAGCGATATTTCAGGACGTTCTACCGACATGTTATCGATAAATTGAAAATGCGGAACCGTAACTCTATTTACTATGATGAAGCATTTTCATAAAAAATCACTGATTATTCATAGGAAAACAGTAGATAATCTCAGAAAAGTAAGTGTATGTTCATAAACTTTCCCACAAATAACAACATCTTTGAAAATAAATCAAAAAACAAGATATTTTGAATGAATTCGATTACTTACCTATGCAACGTTATTTTTGGATGTTTTTTGTTTGCTTTCATGCGACAGCCTATCACACTGCACCTTCCCATAATAAAAACTGTTTTCTTCACGTTTTCTCACTTTAACAAACACTTATTTGTCAAAAATACACTCAATTTTCATAAAAAATCAAAATCACAACAGTGGCGATGACAACTGACGTACTTGTTGTTGACGGGAACAAAACATGGCGACCGGCTTCAGTGTTGCTATTTCTGGTACTGATAAAACAACTACTGTCCTTTTTTACGTACGATTATATTCATAAGATAAAAAGTGATGGCTATATTTTTATGAGTGATGATGTTTACACCAAGTCCTCTACTTTTCTATAGTCAGAGAGAAATACAGGATAGCAAATAAACACATGACTTTGACATTCCTAATCTGACATTAAATTGCTTAAATTTGACATTAGATTGCTTATTTAACGTAAAATAAGGAACATGCTATTTAAAGCAGCTTATGTCAAATTAGGAACGTCAAACACATGTGTTTATTTCCTATCCTGTTCTTATGTCAAAGTAAAGAAAGTGACAGCGCTATCTCAAAATTAGTTAAGAATGTGGCGGCCAGAATCGAGGGCAATGTATATAATATTAAATGTTTATGTATATACTTACAGTTCCATGACATTTCTTTGTAAATAGTTTCTGTTCTACACTCGACACTGGCAGAAGTGTCCATCTGGGTTGACGATTGCCAAAAAAAAAAAAAGTTTAACCAGACCAGAGACAAAGTAGAGGTGTCCCGGATAATACTGTTAAATAAAGTAGACTGTCAACATAACAGAAAGGCTTGGAGTTCATCGTATATTTTATTTTGTCGCTTGTGTACAATGAAAAGTGTCACATCTTGCGCTAGGCTGTGTCAAATTGAAAATTGTCAAACGTAAATAATTGTTGCGAGATTTTGTGAATTATTTGATTACTCATTTTGTAGTTGGTATTTTATTTTGCGATAGTTGCCGTTAATTTATATAATATGTCATCAAATGTAAACAGTTTTCTAGTAATTTTGTTGTCGTAGGTAAGTACGTACCTACTACATTGATTTTTACACATAGGCACGAGCGAAATTATAACACAATTTTATTATAACTGCATTTCTCGTCAACAGGATAAATTACAGAGAACAATAACACAAATGATTTACATTGGCTTGTCACTTGTTATCTTGTTTTGCTAGGCTGTTTATTTTTATTTTTAATATGTATGGTGTTTACATACTTGAGTTATATAGAACCAAGACAGACTTCTCTTGATATTTCACATTATAGAGTCGTAATGTGTTACAATTAGAATAAAGCATTGTGTAGGTACCTACTGGTTTTGCAAATTGATAAGGGAACACCCCCTTTTACAACACCTATTAAAATGCTCCTTGTATGAAGGGGCTGATATGATTATTATTATTTAGTAAGCATAATTAGCAAATTCCATGTACCTATTGTGTTATTCTTTCAATTGGTCTTATTGGTAACTGTCACACTGGTGTTGTGCTAATAAGACTATTGACTTTACTATTATAAATATTAAAAGCTATAATTTAATTTAAAGACAATACATAATGGCTTATTTTTCAGTATGGCATGTTTAAACTTAAATTATTTGCCAAAATATTTTGTTTTGCTTTGTGAATGAAACTAATATAGGTACCAGAAGAAATTCTTGATTTGATGACTTCAAAAGGCATGGAATGTATCAGTTTTACATCGGATGTTTATAGACTAAATTGAACCTACTGACCATGATTCTGCCCGGTGACAGAACAATTTCAAGAAAAAAGTTTGAAAAGGCATTTCTCAAAAACTATTAGACCTATGAAAATAATATTAATGTAGATCCATTTTGTCTGTGGCAGTTTATTTCTAAGTCAAATATTTTTCGTTTGAAATGGGAAATACTTTGAGGAATAAATAACTTAATAAATACTTTTGACATGTTTTGAGGGGAAGGGGGAGGAAGTTAGTTTGTCACCAGCCAGAGTCAAGTTCAGCAGGGTCTAATTATTCTAAAAACACCTGGTGACAAACTGTTTTAACTGTTATATTCCATTCACCTTCCAAAATCGTCAACTTAAAAAATAATATTCGATCTAATTCCACTAAAAGCGCATTTTGACACTCATCTCACCATGAGATATAATTAGTCACTCTGTTTGAGATATAGCATAAATAAGGTAACATGAAATAAAAGACCATTTATAGTTTAGGACAGTATAGGCTAATAAAAATATAGTTTAGGAAGGTGACACTCGAAAACTATAAGACCTATGATATAAGCACTGTGAGATAGTAAATTTAATGTAGATCATTTTTGTCATAAACAGTTTTCTTCTACTACATGTTTTTGTTTTTAATGGATAATACTGTGGCGACAGACCTGTTTACAATTAAAAGGGGGGTAAGAGGCGGGAATTGGTATGTTACTGGGCAGAATCGTATTCAGCAGGGTGTAATTTGTCTAAAAAACCCGGTGACAATCCATTACATTTCTTACATGAAGTCACACCTTATGCCATAAGCTGAGTGTAGAACACCTAGTGAAAGGCATTTTCGCCATGTCTTACAAATATTAACGGCAATTTTAGACTGAAATTGAAATGTGTACTGCCATAGTAACAAGTTGTCAGCCCATGATATTATCTATGATGTATTTGGTTTTAATCAATTTTTTTTATTTGTATTTTTGTAATTTTTTTGTGACTATTTTAAAATAGTCACCTCTCGGCTGTAAATACTATACTATTGGTTTATATTTATTATTACTTGTATGTATGTGGCTATTGGTAGGGCATCATATTATCATATTGATTTGTATCTATTATTCTTTGTATATGTGTGTGTGACTAATACTATATTTTTCTACAGGTTGGAGTTTGTTCTGTACAAATTATATAAAGCAATGTAATTAATCAATAAGGTAGTTACTTTTCTTATTGGATGTAGTCTTTGTTTATATTATGGCATTCGATTTTAATAATACATGTACTCTATTTATAGTATTATTTGAGAAGAGTTGAGGGCTCATGATGATGACATCAGAAGAATCAAATTCATTGAGCACTGTACCTTCAGAGGGACAATCTGAAGACATGTCAGGTATTTAGCACATAATATTTATAAGGTGTAAAAAATTTGCTGACCTAATTTTAGGATTACTCATGAATGTAACAAGTTACCCGGTAGAAAATATATAGCTCGAAATGTTATGTAAAAAAATTGGTCCTGCCCTATTGGTGCATGAGTCATTATGTATGGTAGAGCCAATTGTTTTTACAATTCGCGCTATGTTTCCTGAGGAAAGTTGTTCATTGGGTAGGTTAATATCCTAAAATGTGGTCAGCATTTTTAAAGTTATGATTAAGAAAATCATGATTACATTGCATATGTCACAGAAGATGCCCCATCCTCTATGGTGTCGAGTGAGGCGGAGTCTGAGTGCAGCAGCATGCTTGCGGAGCCTGCCCGACATGACCACGTGGATGGGCTGTCAACTCAAAGCAACGATGTGACCACAACTGCGGACCAAACTCCTACGGTGCTGGACAAAATGCCTGCTCCAGTGTCCACTGATTGGAGGAGCATTGGAAACACGTCATCTTCTTATGTGTCAACCAGGGGTAAGCACGGCACAAATACCAAATAATTACTAAGTAGATGTTTTATCTTTCTGCAGGGCGGGTGCTGCAAGTCTGCTGTATTTCTTTATAGCAATAAGCAGTGCTTTTTGTGTCTTTGTTTTTTTATGATGTTTATTGTATACAGTAAATTTTTAAATAAACAAATAAGATGGTAGAAGTTAAATTACTTTATGGTCATAGCGTGTCACCATGTCACATGTTTCATATGGAGTTTTTTTAGTGCAATACCAATAACAGGACCGTTTAAGTTTCAATCTTCTTCCGAAGTTGCTGATAAAATTTGATCTAATTGTGGATCTTCTCCGCGTTGTAAAGTCTTGTTCAAAGGTTTCTCCTACAAAAAAAAAATACTGCTGGGTTATTTTATTAAAAGGTTGCCTGGTAGAAATTGCTGCTTTAGCAATAAGGCCGCCTATATAATAATAAAACTTAATTTTCCTTGTTAGTTTTCAATCATTCACGCGTAAAAAGTTAGTTTACATTCATAATGGAAGGCAAACATATACTGAAAACATGTGGTCGTTTTTCTATTAAAATTGTGTATCATAAAGTTTTTAGTAAAGGTTTTGTGATGTTTTTACTTTTATATTTAGTAGAAACATATTATGCTTTAGACAATAAATTTCAAATGCTTGATTATGCCGTAGGTTCGATGCTACCATGGGGCTCCCACAAAGGCCCAGTGATCCCGCCGCCCGATTCAGAGCTACGACCTGGAGAATATGTGATGAGACTCCTGTTCACAGAGTTCACGGTACAGGCTGAACGGAAGATGGAAGCTGTGATGGCCGAACCAATGGTCAGTATTGACTTCACCTGAATTCTTACTCCATTCATACTAATATTATAAATGCTAAAGTAACTCTGCCTGCCTTTTTTTTTGTTTATTGCTCTTTCACTCCTAAGCGGCTGAAAGCATTTTGATGAAATTTGGCATATTGATAGATGGTAACCTGGAGACGGACGGACAATAGCTTTTTACCTCGGGAATATATCTCATTAACACGGGAAAACTCGTTAAGCGCGGGTGAAACCGCGAGCGGAAAGCTAGTTCAATTTAAATTGTTTCAGGTTTCACATAATACAATACAATACATACATTCATACATACATATAATCACGCCTGTATCCCTAATGGGGTAGGCAGAGCGTAAACGACCTAAACAAAGGCCGTTCCGCCACGTTTGACAAGTTTTGAGGGTTATTCCAGATAGATCTGTATATTGCTATAGTGACAGGTTGTCAGCCCATCGCCTAAATTACAATACTGAAACCCTCAAATCCCTTAGCTGATTTTTACAGCATGCCCCCCGGGAGGAGATGCAGCTGGCACATTCTATGTTTTTCTATCTCTCCCAGTCCAGCATGGAAGTTATACAATAAGCAATACAATACATAATACTTTATTGCACAAAGAAACACAAATACATACAACAGAAAAGTAAGGAACAAAACAGTAAAATATAGGCGGCCTTATTGCTAAAGCAGCAATTTCTACCAGGCAACCTTTTAATAAAATAACCCAGCAGTATTTTTTTTTTGTAGGAGAAACCTTTGAACAAGACTTTACAACGCGGAGAAGATCCACAATTAGATCAAATTTTATCAGCATTCGGTACGGTTGCTGAACACTGCCTGCCGTCGCTGCTGCGAGCACTATTCGGCTGGCTTGAAAGACAAATGGCGGATTCGCCACAACTTAGCGAACAAGCGAAAAAACCCCATCAAGATCTCAGAAATAAAAGGTAATTGAATTAATCCTTATATAGTTATACGTTTGTAAATATTGGTCTGGATATATTTCTGATACTTCCTTCAATGTCAAGGGCTTGTGGGTTCACCTCTCTCTTCAACGTCTATTCTTTTCTTTCCTAGCATAATCTACATAGTGTCAGGCAGCGGCGCGGGCACGGAGACCGTGGAGCGCAGCTGCGAGGAGCTGCAGGCCGAGAGGAGGGACCTGGCCGTCGAGTTCCTGTTTTGCCTCGCACTCATTGAGGTCCTAAAACAACTACCCTTCCACCCTGGACATGAAGACCTAGTACAATACATAGAAAATGTAGCTTTCAAACGATTTAATTATAAGGAAGGGTCAGTATTACTGAAATAAAATTAAGAATTGTTTACTTGTTCAATCAATGCATGGTTTTTCAAGATAGTGCAATGATTTTTATTTCAGTTTACAATCCAACCCAAATGCAGCCAATGTTCACATTATTGCTGACCTGTATGCGGAAGTGATAGGGGTGTTGGCTCAGTCACGTTTTGCGTCCGTACGAAAGCGTTTCACTGCTGAACTCAAGGTAACTTTCTAACAATTGAATAGTGACCTTGATGTTATAATAAACCTCGTATCATATATTGTTTGTTTGTATACAGGAATTAAAAAGTCGAGAGCCATCTCCGCACACCACACAGAGCATAATCTCACTTCTCATGGGTATGAAGTTCTTTAGGGTGAAAATGGTTCCGATTGAAGAGTTTGAAGCATCCTTCCAGTTTCTCCAAGAATGTGCGCAGTACTTTCTGGAAGTTAAGGACAAAGATATACGGCATGCTCTTGCTGGTCTTTTTGTAGAAATTCTGGTTCCTGTAGCTGCAGTAAGTGATTTTAAGATTGATGAATATTGTTTTTTATAATCTGATTGTTCAGATTTGCCTATATTTTGTTTACATTTATTACAGACTGTAAAGAACGAGGTCAATGTACCGTGCCTGAAGAACTTTGTCGAAATGCTGTACAGCCACACGCTGGATGCGAGCACCAAATCCAAGCATCGATTGGCTCTCTTCCCGCTTGTGACGTGTCTGCTATGTGTCTCACAAAAACAGTTTTTTCTCGCTAACTGGCACTGTTTCTTGGCGATGTGCCTCTCTCATTTAAAGAACAGAGATCCGAAAATGTGCAGAGTGGCATTAGGTAAGTTTATTGACATTTATAACATTGTTTACAATACAATTAAATTACACGATTAGGTAGCCGACCCCGTGAAATACGGGAAAAGACTAGGGAGATTTGATATTCTCATAATTTGATGTTTAACGAGATAAATGTTCCTTCCACAGAATCCCTTTACCGACTTCTATGGGTGTATATGATAAGAATCAAGTGTGAAAGTAACTCAGCAACACAATCGCGACTTCAGAGCATAGTTAATTCACTTTTTCCTAAGGGTTCGAAAGGTGTCGTACCACGGGACACTCCCCTGAACATCTTCGTAAAAATAATACAATTTATAGCACAGGAGAGGCTTGACTTTGCTATGAGAGAGATTGTGTTTGATTTACTCATGGTGGGGAGACCGATCAAAATCATACTGACCCCTGAAAGAATGTCGATTGGCTTGAGAGCTTTTTTGGTTGTCGCTGACAGCTTGCAGCAAAAAGAAGGGGAACCGCCTATGCCTAGAACGTCCGGGACTTTACCATCAGGCAATACACTAAGAGTCAAGAAGACATTTTTGAATAAAATGTTGACCGACGAGACGGCTCGATCTATCGGGATGAGTGCTTACTTCCCATACGTGCGGAGAGTGCTGGTCGATATACTCAGAGCGCTAGATGCTCATTACGGTAGACCATTAATGCTGACAAATACTCAGAATAAAGAACAAGAAATTAATACAGGAGAAAGGAAACCCAGAATCGATCTGTTTAGGACTTGCGTTGCAGCTATACCAAGGTAACTTTTTCGCTATGTCTGCTAAATTGTCAACTTCAATGGGTTTTCGAGTCGGATTACCCGTTGAATCCCTTTAAACCGCCTAGTAGCTAAAAGGCCTCTGACATGGTTTGCGTAACAATCACTATCAAAGACTGCGACCGGAACCCACAGCTTAACGTGCCCTCCGAAGCACGGAATCTTTTTCTTTCAGACAATCAGGTGATTCAGCCTGCATTGTCCTAACTGAACCGGAGAAAATATTACAAATTGTGTTCCACGTGGAAATCGATCGCGAGCCCATGACTCAGACCACTACACCACGGAGGCAATAAAATTGTCAATAGCTCCAAGAACTGTTCCAAACACAAAATAATGAATGAACTATGTTCTCCGCAGACTGATACCCGAAGGCATGAGCTCCAGTGAGCTGGTGGACCTGCTGTGCCGCTTGACTGTGCACATGGACGAGGAGTTGCGCGGCCTGTCTTTCCAGAGCCTGCAAACCCTGATCGTAGACTTCCCGGAGTGGAGGCAAGATGTGCTGGCTGGATTCACGCAGTTTCTCGCCAAGGAAGTTCAAGTGAGTACATACTGTGGTAAATAATGTTATTTTCAAGAGATTCTATGTTTGAAATGTGCTTTACATAAAACAATGTAATTCTGTCATTGACTTAGAGATTAACAAAGCGATTGATTATTTGAGGTGATTCTCCAGCTCCAAAAAATAAAGTTGATTTTGCTCTAAAATTTTGCTAAAAGAAGTATTTTTAGCATGTTACGCGGAGCCAAAGATTGGCTTACGTATTTTCACATTCGGTCGGTTATGTATACTTTGGTCGCGTATAACATATATACGGTGACCAACTGACTCGACCCACCCGCGCGGTATCCGCGCCGAACGCGCGGGTTGGTCAAGCAAGTTAGTTGGCCACGTGTGTATATTTATTAGGCCTGTAGGAAATGAAAACAATTCCCGGATAATGTCTAGAAGAGGTTTTATTTTATAGTTTCAATAGCTTCGTCAGTGGCTCTCCAAGTTTCTCTACCTTGGCGGAGTTGTGCATAAGGGGGGTTGGGGGTAAAAGCCCTTGTACCCGTCTGCGCCCGTCGCCCGCTTAACGAAGCTCACGCCCTCAATCTTTTCAGGACACATCTCCCCAACTGGTGGAGAACGGGCTTCGTATGTTGCTGCAACTGATCACGAGCTGGAAGAATGGCGAGACGGCAGCTACGGCGGTACCCTCGAAGATAGAACCGCTCGCGTCGGTGGTGAGGGGCGCCGAAGCGTTGGGGCTGGTGATGCTGTGCCAGTGTAAAGCCTACCCGAGACGACTGGCGGTGCATATTCTCAGGTCAGTATGAACCTTAGTCGATCCGCAGTACAAATCGCTATGATCTGGGTTGCCATATTGAAAGAATGCCGAGCCCGCAGACGACGGCTGGTAGTACATACATTAAGTTATACCTGTCACTATTTCATTTGAATTAGAAAAGATAAAATTATTTACTGTTGGCTGACAAAGTGATGTTTAAAGGAACGTATTTTTAGAGTACCCTATCAGCTATCACCGCTACATTTATGTCAGCATCTTTAAATTTACATAGAAATGTCTAATACAAATAGGCATGTAAAGGGTGAATTCATGTATTTTTGACATATCTACAGGGAAGCTAAATACCTGCTGGAGAAGTTGCAACTTACCCGCGACGAGCCAGCTCTAATCGACGCGGCAGACGCACACGTGCCCCACTTCGCGGAAAAATGTCTGCCGCTGCTGCCGCCTGCCGAGAAACAGGCGATACTAGCTGCTGGGCAACCAGATCTGGTCTGGATCGCTGAGAGGAGCCACGCTGTTTGGACAGCGGGTTAGTCTTGTGCTTTTTTATTTCTTTGCTCTATCTAAGTGCAAGACTTCCTTGCTGTACTAGGAGCGAAAGAAAAACATAGAATATGCCGGACACTCACGTGCCCCATTTCGTGGAGATATAATGTCTGCCGCTGCTGCCGCCTGCCGAGAAACGAGCGATACTAGCCGCTGGACACCTGGACCTCGTTTGGATCGCTGCGCGGAGCTACTCTGTTTGGACAGCGGTCATGTGTTTTTTTTTTATTTCTTTGCTCTATCCAAGTGCATGACTTCCTTGCTAGAAAAACGTGGAATATGCCAGCTGCTTCTCCTTCCGGGCATGGTGTAAAAATCAGTAAAGGAAGTAGTGTATAATTATGGGCTAACTAACTGTCACTACAGCGATGATACACACATAATCTAAAATTGCACTCAATATTTGTCAGACGTATCGATAACGCCTTTTACTAGGCGTTTTACACTCTGCTAAGCCCGTAAGGGATAAATGCGAGACTTTATGTATGTATGAATGTATCTAAGTGGGCAGAATCAGTTGGATTGGAGTGGCATGGTATTGACTTCTTATCTACATTCTTTTCTTACTGATAAATCTGGCTGAACTTGCGGTCTAGTGCCCAGCTGTTTGCTTTGTTCTGTCGGCGTATAGAAATGCCAATGGGTTTCATACTTGCCAGGCACTATCGTCGACTCTTGTCTTGGTCACAACTGACCACAGCTTCGATAGATATAAATAATCCTATCGCAATTGTTTAAAACTTATATGCCAAGGCCGATGTAGTTATTCAGGGTGAGCTCTTTATAATGTCTACTATTGGTTCTTCTCGAATAAAAAGCTTTTCTTTAAAGTTATTCGTAGCTGATTGTTTAAAATATGAATTATATTCCAGGTATTCAACATGATGAAACTTCTGCAAAGAACAGCTGGAGTGGTAGCGCAAATGGAGGAGCCGATCCTTGGGAGGTAAATAACACAAACGTTACATAATTATGATTATATCAACACAATAACAACTCGAATAAGATCGTTTGGATCCATCTGTCCCGATATCTTACCGAAGTCTTCCATTCTAGCTGGGGGCGACCGCAAAATTGGGGTGACTAGTTGAGTTGGGGGCGACGTGTAAGGCTTTAGGGCACCAACCTGTGTATCGCCGCGTCGTCGTCGCCCTCTTGCCCTACACAGTCACCCCCAATTTCACTTTGTCAGCATTTTATTACTCATTCTTGTTACACTTTGTTCACTTATACCCGGTATGAAAATGCTATAATATCTATCTTGATTTTTTTCGTGGGGTTTGACGTCGACAACGACATTGTTTTTTTTTTTGAATTTTGAATATTAATTATTGTTCGTACAGCATGGTCCTCCGATTGCAGGTAATTCTGTTCGGTCTCCTGGAGCGCAGCCGCGTGCCGGCGCGCTGTCCCGCGACCATCCTGCTGGCCTGGCCGGTGCTGCACGCTCGGATACACGCTCTCTACACTATCATTGAACCTGCGTGAGTTAAACTATTACCTTTATTACAGTTTCTGCCACAGAGGTGAACAAACCATATCAGTCCCCCCAACAGGCCACTAATCATTAGTGAATCTATTAGTGACTAATAGTTATTTTTTGTAAGCCTGTGAGTCGAATGGCATTTTTCATGCGGTTTGGGGAGCGCAGATGCAATATGTTATTGTAAGATTAGAGCGTACTACCGCAACAACTTCATTAAGTACATATTTGTCAACTTTGCCGCGGAGTGTCGCATCGCTCTAGTGCGGTAAATATCCCATACATTTTCAAACAAATAAAATAATGTTTTTTCGCGACGTATCACGTAGTGCGGTCTAACCTTAGAAAACACTGCCCACTTCCTAGATGTATCTCTTTATGACCTTCTACTACGCATGCGAGAAGAGATATTCTAATTCGACATTACACAATTACTTGGACGAAACAACGTTGTTTCGTCCAAGCACAATTATGATCAATATATGACTATTCGTCATAATCATAAATGACTTCCTTTTCAGACCGGTGAATGACAATCGCGCTTCGCTACTGTCGCGTGGACCTGCTTTGCCAAGAAAGCCTGAAAAAGAACGGGATGGTTATATGCAAGTATGTATATCTCCTTAAATTTTTTAAATTATTTTGTTGATAGCTATCACAAAAGTTATACCCTTAAAACTAATTTTAACAAAATTCTCAGGTGTGGAAATATTACATGACGATGGCATATTTAGTGGTGCCAGCGATACCTAGCCCAGTAATACGCTGTGCTAGCCCAGACCTCAGCCTCAGGTAAATATAGCTGTTTATTCAATCTTTTTTTATTTTGTAGGGAAATTATTGTACTTGACCAAATTATTTAGCTCGTCAGGTTTTAATAACCATATTGTCGATATTTATTTATTTTCAAACGCCCTGTATAGGGCGTTCTTGTTACAATGTGATATGCGCTTGATAATCTTTCTTTGTAATTATAATGGATGCGGCGATTATTTTGCTAATCATTTATCTATTTCTTGGACTTTCTACTTTATCCTATTTTGCGAGTTATGTTTTGGGTGCAATACAGAAGGTGATAAATTAAACGCATGAACTCTGTATTTTACTTAATACTGTTATGTTATTATTTTATTACTTACAAGTTTATTTTCCTTTAGGTAAAATTCTTACGTAAACACTATTTTTGTTCAAGTATGCACGAATTATTTTCATACTACTACTTCTTTATTGTTGCTCTAATTCGGTGTTGTGGTTTACCTTATTTCAAAGCCTTATATTAACTATTACTTACTAAATCGACTTATTTTTAATTACCAAATAGTAAAATGCAAGCAGAAGTTGTAAGATTCAAGGGATTATAGTCAGTAGTCGATTTAAACATATTTATTATTTACTATTAGAACGTTTCTGCCAATTTATGATTATATTATGATTACTGACTACCACAAACGAAACACGCCAAATAGATTTAGGTGAAGTATCATGTACCAACATGGGTAGCTCTAGCTAGATAGGTTAAAATGTGTAAGAATAAATTATAGGGATAATTTATTGTGCTGCAACGAAAGGTCCGTTATAGCACTGAAGCCGAGGGGTGGCTCGGCCTGGCAGCCCTCAGTTCGTCGAGCGAGAGCCTGAACGCGCCCGGGGGCTTCTTCACGCTGCCCTTGAGCTATGCGCGCGCGCACAGACAGCACAAACGGACGAGGTGGCTCATTGTCGCTCGCTATGTGCACGTCGCATACTATTCCGATCATAACGGCTGAGTGACAGTTCCATCTTTGCTAAACCAGCTAGATTAATTACCAAATCTTTGCTACTGGCTTATATCTTGTACTCGAGATGGAACTGTCCACGTACGCCACACATCTGTTCTCATCGTGGGTAACCGCTACAGTGGTCTTTGTGCTCGACGCTACGAAGACCACTGTAGTTCGTTTCATTGTTCATCAATCACGCATAGGTTTCGTGCACAGCTAGCGCATATCAATGAATACGTCAATAATTCTGCTTTTAAAATTCCACAAGCTAGCAATCGAGACTTTCCTAATAGACCTATCGGGTCAGATAAACGGGCATCCTACACTACTCACTTCCATAAAATGACATACGACTTTAACATAGCAGAGTTCCGTTTCTGTTCTTACGATTTATATACCTGTTTTTTGAATGATTAGTTAGATGCAAGTTTTTGCTACAGAAGGCTTATTTTTGCTATATACGCTATAATATATGTAGTTATACTTTTCTTTACGATAAATCTATATTTAAGTATAAACTACTGGTCGTTTATCGTCAGAGTTGTTCAGTAAAACAACACTATGTAGAAATATTTTCTTACGTCAGTATAAATAATTAGTAAGTAAATCATAGATTTAAAAGCCACAATTCAAAATATTTGAAGCTGAAAGTCCAATCTAAACTACTGAAAGCCGAAAAAGTACAATTTACCTATAGATTTAAAACGTATGCCGCTGTGACTTATTGTGTCTTCTCTATGTGCAATCTCTTCATTGTCGATTGACTTGAATAGTATTAGATCTTCTCTGTTACTTAACCAATGAAGCTTACGCGTTTTACGTTATGTTTTCCCTGGACAGTGCTCTCTTCCTTTCGGCGTGTCCGGATTCACTGTGGGGGTAAACAGCACTCTAGTCTTGACTACACTGTGTTCAACTAATTACTGTCCTAGATATTTGTCTTTGTTTAACCAGTGAATGTGAAGATGTCCTCCAATGTTTGCTCACGTTTTCATACGTCTGATTCGCCTGTGTATTTATTGTTTAACGATATTGTCGTCGTGCATGCAAGAAGCATATTTAAAGCAAATAGTTATTTATGAGATGATACGATATAAAGGATATTATGTCCTATGTTAGGTTAGTTTTTAGTTCGCTTGTGTACTGTGATTCAAATGATACAAGTACTCACTATTTTGAATGAAAATTGTGAAAGTTACAGGTGGTTACAGACGTGTGAAAACCCGATTTACGTTCGTGCAGTGTCAGTCATAGATCCATATAGAAATAGAATACTCCCGTAAAATAAAGCTGAATGTATCATCAAAGGCATGCGATTGTAGACATCACTAACGGTAGAATTTTAGGCAATAACTTCATATAAATCTTATTTTGTTTACAGACCAAAATATTTACGTAGTTAGGTAATATTTACTTTTTATTTGATTTCCAACATTATTAATAGCTCATATTTTTGCGGGGTTTTCAACATCAGTAATCATTTTCATATTTGGGTTTTCGTTTAAACAATATGTTTTTGGGCCGTGTGTGTGTGTTCATCTTTGTTTCTTGGCCTTGCGAAGCTTGTTAGTGGTAATTGTCTGTTGCTTGACCAATCTTGATATTTTTGTGATTAATTTGAGCTTTTGTTGATTCTCTTAGAGGGTTAAAATACAGGTTCCTTATAAACAATGTATTTATATTGAATGGTGTATTCATTTTGGATATAAAACTAAAGACTTCAGTTCTCTTTTTTTATTCGTTTTGATTGGTTTACACAACAACAGAAACACACTGCAAAAATTAAGTACATTGTTTCACAAGGACCCTATGCATTCAGTAGTCAGTAGGTCGAATTACCCAAATAACTTACTAGTGTGTTGTGTACTGGCTATATGTATACTAATACAGTACTTTCAGTATACATTATATAAGTACCTTATATGTATAACTCTACCTATGCGCCACTGTAAGTATTAGTTGCTTTATAGTTGCATCTATACAAAATTAAACCAAAAATATTTTTCACATGATTTGAATCTGTAATTTCTAACTTTGTTCCCATTTTGCTAATTTGAGAATTCACTCCCATTTTGGTATTTATGTTATCATCAATGTCTATTACTCAAATGGCAAAATAATAGACCTGAACTAAGTATTCGAAGTATACTATTCTTTCTATTAAAGCTACATTTCTGCTCAAATCAATACGTATAGATGTGACTATAAAATCAAAATAGGTATACATACCAACTTTAATAATTGCTCTTATTTTGAAAATATAAATGTTAAAAGTTGAACCGTTGTGCTAAATTCTTACTGCCACTTAGCTAAACTTAATTTAGCCCTGTTTCTGTCACTTTCAGTTAAATAAAATTTTAAAGAGACAGTAGATAATTAAAGATATTGTAGCTTAATTTCAGAAGAAAATTCCTATGTCCTTATGCCTACGCCTACACTCTTTCTGCGATTATTGATATATTCGTTCTTGAGTTTCAACTGGCGTGCTTCCTTTTCAATTTTATTTACCAGAAAGTGACGGGGCTAAATTAAATTTAACTTTTCAAGTGGCGCCCAGAATTGAGCACATTATCTTAATTTTACTTTCTTCCCAACATAAAAACAATCTGTTTTATCTAATTCGCTCTAAAGTAGGTCGATTCTTATAATAATTATAATGTTTGTTTGAATTTAACTGTCATTTTTTTAAATACTTATTTAAATTTTGTGTAAATCTATTGATTATTTAAATAAGTATTTAAAAATATGACAGTTAAATTCAAACAAACATTATAATTATTATAAGAATCGATCTTACGATTATTTTGTATTCAATATTAGTTCAACTGTTCGAAAGCTAATTAAAATCTCTAAAACAGCCGCCTGTCTGCTAAGGACGATAGTAGACAAAAGCTGGTCAAAGAATCACTGTTACATAACGTACTGACTGTTACCTAAAAAATCACCTTGATCACCTTGCGTCTGCTGAAGCCCGTCTCTACGGGGGGTAAGGGGCAGCTTCCCGCAAGCTGATAGGGATGGCTCAGTCAACAAAACTGAACAACTTAACATAAACTCAAAAAAACCGGCGTTTCCTGAAAGAATTTCAAAAGTTGTGAAAGTTGTTCAGTTTCGTTGACTGAGCAACCCCTATCAGTTTGCGGGGAGCTGACACTTACCGGTATAGCTTTATTACGAGCGTGCACTAAGAGTTGTTTGTCGGCGCGCGCAGCTCGTCGCCTGATTCGCTGAGCGAGCGCAGCGGGGGAGAGGCGCGGGGCGCGGCGGCGGCGCCCGGGTCGCTGCACAAGCTCGCGGTGCCGCTGGCGAGGTGCGAGGTGCCTGAGGTGCGCGATGCCGCCATCGTCGCCGCCGGGTTCATCAACCCTGATGCCCTCAAGTATGTACTTTAATATCCCACTTCTGATACCTATCTTCTAAAATATGAGAAACAACCAATCAAAAATAACCGCAGACATCATCTTCTGGTATCTTGTTCGTATAAAATAAGATACTTTTATAGTTTTTAACATTAGTCGCTTCCTTAAACCAAAACTTGTTTAAGACACATAGGTATATTTTGTTTAAGGTGAGTCCTCACTGCGAGCACTCGTTCGCGAGCAACTTGCGCACAGTTTATGTGAATATTTAATAACAAACCAAAATCACAGTCCTTCTAATCTACTGTCCATATAAAACTGAAGGTGATAATTGATTACTTAGCCAGTCGCTAACAAGTGTCCACAAGCTATGGACGTGCGTTGTTTACTGGAGAAAACTAAGCGATGGGTTTTACGTCACCTGGTAATGCACAGGGACCTGATGGAGGAGCTGGTGCCGCTGCTGAGGGAGGCGGTGGACAGGAAACAAGAGAACATGAGGCGGAGACGGCGCCGGGACGCGCTGCGGCTCAACCTCAACAAGTTGCTACTGCTCATCGCGCAAAAGAAAACGTTCGCTAACAGGTATGTACGGAAAGGTAATTTGTTGTAAATCTTTCTGTAGTTTACAGGATCTGAGAACAATCCTACTAATATTAAACCACTGCATAGACAGTAATAGGACATAGGCAAGTTTTCACCGCGGGAAATCCTTTATTTCCACGGGAAAACTCATTTAACGCGGGAGTAACCGCGGGCGGAAAGCTAGTACAATATATAAAAAACGGCCAAAAGCGTGTCGGACATGGCCATATATAGGCTAAAAGAAAGAAACTATCTAAACTATAGTGCTGCGTAACAACAAAGCAACAAACAATCGTCTTGCACATTTCTGTAGCAAATTTTGGTCAGCATTATGCGAACTTAAGTTCATAACGATATGAAATAGCAGCACTATATCCTTTTTAACCTGTAATTTATTTTTTTTAAGTGTTTACCTTCGATTCTAGATACAGGGCCCTACTTGGGCTAAAATACCTGGATCATTTTGTAGTTCTTGGCAGGAGTGACTAGAAATGATTTAATTTGGTCTACATAGTTTGACTTTGTCAGTAAACATTACCCTTTCCCCCCGGCAGTTCGTTCGCAGTCGAAGGCGGGTGCTTGCATTCCACGCTGACGGAGTATCTGGACGGCGTGAGGCAATGTCTCGAGGTGGAGGCTGAGAAAGACGCGCCGGCCGCTCGGGAGCAGCGCCTCACCTTCGCCGACTTCGTTACTGAGCTCATCAAAAGCTTCCCAGGTTTGTCGTTTAGATATTAAAGAATATTTAGTATGATTTTCGAATTCATCAAGACCGTGGAAAAGAGAAGAAGGTTTTTAAATAAATGTTTCACCCCTTTTTGTGTCACTGAAATCAATAAGAGATTGCTCGATTCCCATTTTACTGTTTCTCAAACTCGGGAGAACTAAAAGGTGTAATGGACAGCTTCCTGTAAACTGATGGGTTGCTCGCTCAGTCAACAAATCTGAATAACCTTTTTCCAAGAAACAAAAAAGTTTTTGGCTTTCCCATATTTATATAGGGAAGTCAAATATTTTCTTTATTCTTGGAAGTTTTTCTTTGTTCAGTTTCGTTGACTGAGCGACCCCTTTCAGTCTGTACACTCAGTATAACAAGTGCTGTATGTTTCAGTGGAGGCGTGCGGTTCTTTGCTGAAGAAGGAGCTGTGCCGCAGCCTGTTCGGGCTGTTCTCCGGGTGGTGCGGGACGCTGGTGAAGCACTTGGGCAACCTGGTGCCGCCATGCACGCCCGAGGTGGACGAGCGACTCAACCTCTCCGCTCTCAAGGTAACCACTGCGATTAGTGTCGCTACAAAATATCGAACTATCGATGGGTTATACTATCAAGTATTGACACTATTATACCGAGCCCAAACGAAAAACCAAGTCGATACCCTCTAGACGTGGTTTTTATTAACAAAATTGTCCATGGACATTTGTCGTCATTTCATGAAATCTGGTGTAAGTTCGTATGTCCATCAAAGTCAAGTGAAAGTTACAGAATCACCCATACAATATTTGCACTACTGCCTCTAGTATCGGCAAATAGCTACAAAATGATACGTTTTTTTGGCTACAAATGATACATATTTTTGTTTGACAGGCAATGAGCGCGTTGCTCTGCTGTGGCCCATGCTTCGCGGCCGCCTCACTCGTTGATGACGGACCGCTCTATCCTTGGCTCAGCGAAATGCTATCATCCACTAACGACAAGGTAAATCAGTTTGTCACTTCACTACATATTATACGCTACAAGAGAACGTATGATTATCTGTATTTATCATAAAATCTACAATCAAACTGTAGATCCCGATCGCTAAACCATTAGCTTGTTTAAAAACTCTGAGACCACCCTGGTCCATCGCGTTGTTTGATTTGAAAACCCACTCGATAAAATGGCACCCCATGTAAGATGGTGGTGTGTGTTTTAAAGTATATCCGCTTTGTCGTGAATTTCATCCAAGTAATTTCTGCATAACAAATATATACTCACACTAGTTTTCGTTGTTATTGTAGTAATGGGGATAAAAACTGGGAACTAAATGGCGCCACAAGCGAGTGTTCCTTTTTCCTGTGATTGGACAGTAATCTGTCAATGTCAAAGTTTTGCGTCTTCTCATTGGTCTCTTTTGGAACACTTGCTAGTGGCGCCATCTGCAATTAGCTTTGCGTTTTTAACCCCATTGACTATCGACTCGAATTAAGAAGAAGAAGAAAACATTTTAACATACTTATTTTTATTTTTCCCTAGTTATACGAGCTAGCGCGAGAGACAATAGTCCTCCTATTGGACTGCAATCCGGACATCGGGCCGCTACTCGACTGGACCGTGGACAAGTGCTTCACGGGGCCGCCGCGCGTCGCTGACGGATGCTTCATGGCCCTCGCCACCATATTCAGTGCAAGGTAAGTGCAGTCCGCATCTACAGACCGTTTGTGCACTTATCCGTATCCAATCCGATTTGGCCTTCCTAGTAATTGTAAGACAGCATGTGCACCCTGCTTTCACTGTGCTTATGTATGTTTTTTTTTATATGTATTGGATACGGATAAATGCACAAGCGACCACAGGGTGTCCAATAAGTCATGGATAATACTGATAGTAAAGAAAGAACCTACTCGTGAAACAGAACAATCTTTCTTAGTAACTTTCCTTCGAAATATGAAAAAAATATTTGATCCTCCTATAAAAAAGTGTTAGTTGGTCGATTCATTTAGTACGGGACCTATTATAATGAAAGTGGCGAAAAAAAGGAACTAATGCGGCCTACATGGCTGCCAACTCAGTATAAAAACACCTTGTACTACGTGATAGGTCTTTGGCCAAGCACACAAGCGTGGTGGTGCTACTATACTGTAGTTTGATAAGGGACTTCATGAGCTAAATGCGAAAATAAACAAATAAAATATACAATAGTAGCGCTGGTTTTTACCTGATTCCTATATCAGAGCCATCTAACGTAACGTATTGGTAACGGGCATAGCTCTAGTAAGTTACCACAACCTGTTTACGGTTGCAGGTGCAAGATCATGTTATTCCTGTTCCATAGGTGGTGTTGTTTATCGTATTTATCACTGATTAGAGAAAGTCGCTGCCGCTCCCTAATAAATAGGCTGTCATTCTGATTTTGTATGAAAAACTGTGAAAACCGCTGTCGCCAGTCGCACACATTCAAAGAAATACGTTGTATTTTCACTACACAAAAACGCTCGATGCTATTGGTTGCCCACAAATAGTTGAATAATATATCTATTCCACGTATTCTCTAGCGATAGACAAAGATAGAATAATAATCAATAATAATGTTGCCAACAAGAACATATTTTGCACAATTTTCGGGCTAACTTTTGTTTGAATGAAGCTCATCATTTTGCCCAATAAAAATAAGGGTAGGCACGCACTGCGATTTTTATTTGCAAAATCTGTGATGTATGATGTTGTATGAAGGTGCACGCACTTTGGTAAAAAATCGCGCGAGATTCCAAATACAAATGCGCGAATATTTCCGCGCCAGCGGCGTTTTTCCCGCGGGCAAAAACGCCTTGCGTGTTTACTCTTAGACATTTGACAGTTTTGACTTTTGTAATTTTTTGACATTTGACATTGAAATTTTTTTGACATTTGACATTTTTACGTTTGACATTTTTGACTTTTGACATTTGTCATTTTTTACTCGTAAAATTTCACTCTCACCAATTTTTCATAACGCGCCTAAAGAAGTATAACTTACATTGTAAATTGTATTAGGAATCTCGCGCAAATATATTTTCCGTAAGTGCGTGCACCTTCATACAACTCTATACATCACATATTTTGGCGTTTTTTCGCGCGATAAAATATCGCAGTGCGAGCTTACCCTTATCAATTTACAAATTTGATTGGCAACCCAGACCAGGGATGTGGTAAAATTCTGTAAGTTACCGATAAAAGTCGTTCGTTTTACGAACACAAAAGTTAACAAGGATTTGATTAGAGCTATGTTTTTTGGGTGTTTAAAATTATTTTAGATGATAATTTTATTTCTGTATAGATAGTGTTAAAGTATTAGACTGATAACAACATATGATGATGAGGGGCACGCAGCTGACAGTTATAATAGTAAAGATAAAGACAAGTTCCTATTTATTTTGGTGGTGTCAGCGGCCGGAGTCAATTTGTATGGGAGGGCCATTTTTTTTTTTCATATTTCGACCTATGTTCCTTGGGGAAAGTTGTTCAGGTTGATGACAAAAATCCACCCTTAAAATATTTGTACTCAATTTAAAAAGACCTTATATCGTCGGCTTCAACACATAAGGGCCTAACTGTCATTTTTTACCAAAACCACTTAAATATACAGTTCTTTTAAGAATTTCGAGATCTATATTTATTACGAATCTGAAAATCCGTATCATGCTTGGTTTTGGATTTGGGGAGGGGCGTAAGTAGCATCGATGGTAATTTTGTGTTATCACATAAGGGCGTAAGTGAACATAAGTTTGTACGTTAAACAAAAACGAAGAATATTTTCGATAAATCTTGTATTCTTCTTCTTGTCGTGTTGTTTTCGAGTCGATCGACCCGGTGAACACTGGTGTCAGGGTTTTTAAACCGCCTAAAAGCACAGCTAATAGGCCTCTGACATGGTTTGTGTAACAACCACTGTCAAAGATAACGTCTAGGACCAAAGGCTTAACGTACCATCCGAAGCACGAGTTTTTTTTCTTCATATTCAGGTGTTCCAACCTGCATTGTCCTAACTAAACTAAGGGAAAATCGCACAAAGTGATAAATTGAATTCAAATAATCAGTTCTGTGTTCGGACATGGGAATAGAACCCAGGGCCTCCGGATCGCGGCAGCCCATGGCTCAGACCACTAAACCACGGAAGCAGTTCTTATTTATTAAAATATTACCTATAATTTAAATAAGTATATAAATGTAATTAAAATAAATAAAGGTATTACCTTGTAATAAAAATATACGTAGATAACTTGAATGAAAAATAAATAAAATATCTAATCAAATTTCTGAACGCACCATCTTATACTTTTTATTTTTCTGGCGCCACCTGCGAATTCGAATTTCGAACACCAATTTGGGACCGATTTTGCCAATTTATCACTTTGTGATATTTTTCTCAGTTTGGTTAGGACAATGCAGGCTGGATCACCTGATTCCGTGCTTCCGAGGGCACGTTAAGCCGTCGGTCCCGGTTGCTGTCCTTTATAGTGGCTATTACACGAACCGTGTCAGAGGCCTATTCGCTGTGCTATTAGGCGGTTTAAAAACTCTGACATAGGGTTCATCGAGTCGATCGAATCGAGAGCCCACACGACAAGTGAAGAAGAAAAAATTTAAAAACATTCAGCCCTAACTAAAACAAATATACATAGACGTAACACTATTCGTTACGAAAACTCTTCTAACAAACTTCGAAAACTGTGTAACACATAAGGGCATAACTTGCAAATCAGGGTTCAAAAAATACATAAATGAATATTCCATACAAAATAAAAGTATGACCGTAAAATTAATAGCGTCGAAATAAACTAGATAGACTACTGTAACTATGAGTAAAATAAGATTAGTGCATATTTAAAACAACATAAAGTTCTTACACTTCAAACTTATTTTTCATCTAAAAACGCGTCTACTGAACAATTTACGTGTTGTCAGTTAGGCCCTTATGTGTTGAAGCCGACGATATAAGTGTACTATATTATTTTTTGTCAGGAGTGAAAGAGTGCAAAAATCCCAGCCCGCGAGTGAGCGAAAGAGACAAAAAGGTGTAGATGCACTTAGGAAAGTTGTTCAGTTTCATGGGTACGTTCAACTCTTAAAATTTGATCAGCAATTTTTACACTAAAAAGTTTCACTAGTTCGGACAACCGGACTTGCAATGGGGAGAAAAACTGGGAACTAAATGGCGCCACCAGCGAGTGTTCCTTTTTCCTGTGATTGGTCAGTAATCTGTCAATGTCAATGTCAATATCAGTTGTGCGTCTTCTCATTGGTCTCTTTTGGAACACTCGCTGATGGCGCCATCTGCAATTAGCTTTGCGTTTTCCTCCTCATTGCAACCGAACTACTGACACTAGAGGCCGATTCAATAATACTGTAGCAGTAAGTAATATACTCGTATTAACTAATCTAAGAGCATTATAGTGGGACACATATTGGCTGCATAAAAAGAAGAACATTGAAATAAAACTTCAGTTTGATGGCATTGTTTTTCGCAATTTCCCACCAGTAATTTTTATTTTGTTTTGCCGCTTTTGTTAAGGCAAAGGTGAGTGACGGTACAGCCTAGTACTTGGCCCTAGTGGATGGTCCATACAAAAGACACATGGAAATCTATAAAAAAACTAAATACCAAATTAACAACAAAATAAGGAAATAATGTTGTATGAAATTCCATTTTTTCCGTGTTTTTGAATCATTATTTCCTTATTTTGTTGTTAAGTTGGTATTATTGGGTTGGTATCCGTCAATATGGCACTTCGCGTATTGTTTTTTCTTACGTGCATGTTTGAGAAAAATAGTATTGTATTGGTACTTAGTCCAGGCCAAAGTCTTATACATATCAGGAAGTCGCAGACAAATGTTAGCAATAAGAATGATCGTTGTTTTTTTAGGAATTAGTAGTACACTTATTAGTACACTTCCCGCTAAATGAATGTAAGACTTCCCGCTAAACGAACATCGATATCGATAAATTCAATTGATTGATCATTGAACAACACTAGTGATATATCAAAATCATTTTGCGTTTAAACCAACAATTTCTTGAAAAAAGTAGTGTTTGTGACTATCCGATGGTAGAAAATTCTGTCTTTTTTCAAGGTACTTGTTTTATAATTTTTCAGACAAGTAATTATTGTAAAATGTGGATTTTTTTCGAAAAATATTACTAACCCTTCGAGTGGCGCCGCCATTTTAGTCATTTACGCGCATCTGGCGCCTGTCCCGCTTCGGGAGAGAAAACAAAAGACTAATTATGGCGGCCGCCATTTTGCAAATTCTACCACGTCTGGCACAGGCCTAGGAAGGACAATATAAACTAGTCTTCGATGTTTAGAAAAACTTAAATTTTACTGCTTTTCTGTATTATAAGCGTAATAAAATGTAGCATTCTAGATTCTTAATTAAGCACTCTATCATATTGCGTACTGTAAATTATGTATAAAGTGTGAAAATAAAACAATGTCGTAAAGTAAAGATAGGGTCATGGTGTTTTTTCCAATTTTCAATACATAATCTACTGTAATTCATTTATTATACTTTTTCTCATCAAAGTTTGTATTTTATTTACAATACTATACCATAATTTAAAACATACAGTCATAAAATCACTTCACTCCATACATTTTTTTCGCAGTAGGATCATTACAAGATTTGGGCCTTATCAGGCGCCGTCCTGTCGATGATGATAAAGTGACTCATGTTTCAAGATTATTACTGAGAGAGACGTTGCTCAAGTGGCTTATATTTTTTGTTTATTCGAAAGTTCTATTCATGTATTTAGCCTACACAAATATTTACATTCGTAAAGTAATTAGTTTGGCAGCTTGAGACATAAACATAAAGCCCTCGAAAAACGACTCGAAATAGTTACTCACAATTAATGGCCTGTAAAACAATTCCAGATTATCTTTTTTTGATACTGATAACATTTTATAAAACTAGATTTAATAAACTAACGTAAAGTAACAAAATGAAAACGTCTTAGTATAGAAAAATATTTGAGAATTTATAAACAAAACACCCAATTTCTACTCTTAATAGGTCTCAGAGCGGCTACAATAGTGTGGATACGACTTTCATGAATTCCCTAGGAAGAAAATAAAAAAATGTTTTATCTATCATTTCAAGTAATATAGACAATTTTTAGCAACTATTTATTCATTATTTTTTTAAACCTATTTTTTTTAACCTACCTACTGGCTCCGTACCGATCCCCCACGGGTCACCCACGGATCACCCACGGGTCCTATACCGATCTCCTAACGTTTCATACTAAACACATACTATGGTGTCGGTAACACGGTGACGATCTGAATTTATCATTTTTTTCCCATCCCAAAGAGTGAAAGTGCTCAACGCCGCTAAAGAAGTTTTCACTTCAAAAATCCGAAAGTCACATCCACATTAACTTAGCGGTGAACGAAATGGCCGCATCGGTTGACCTTGAGTGTCAAACGCCGTGTGGCATGTGTCCCGGTCCGGTCAACACAATGCCGGCAGTAATTTTATCACAAATTTCGCTAAATATTGATTAATTTGGATGAATCTAAAGTAGGAAATATGTAAATAGTTCTACAATAATTAGTTTTTTACAATCTTTTACACAAAAGTATCGTGAATAG
Organism: Scrobipalpa atriplicella; assembly: GCA_029255725.1. Taxonomy (NCBI): domain Eukaryota; kingdom Metazoa; phylum Arthropoda; class Insecta; order Lepidoptera; family Gelechiidae; genus Scrobipalpa; species Scrobipalpa atriplicella. Next base: position 39,045 of record JARACY010000278.1, read on the forward strand.
CCAACAATAAATAGTTTTTTTGGCGGGACTAACACGGTTGCAAAGTCGGAGTGGTTGATGAATTAAGCATTTTTTTGTTAAAAATCCTTGAATCCACATAAACAATTACTTGAATGAAGTGTATTACTTATCCATACATCCTATTCTTATTAGGTTCAGGCCGAAACACAACGAAATATACCGAAAATTAATAAAATACACGTACACCTCACGAACATAAACACTGCCACCTAACCGCCCATGGAATAATGAACATTCAATAAAATAAATGTCTTGTTGACATTTCTGTTGCACTGTAGTCTATCTTTGTTCTTTAAATATGCTTCAGTATAAGTTAGAGCAGTGCAAAATGCTATAATGCCGCCAAATTTAACGTTTAAAAAAGCACTTAGCTACTCTCCCGGAGCAGGCCGGCCGCCAGACGCGCGAAATAATTATCTCTCCCGGAGTGGGACAAATGCCACAAGCGCGCTAATTTCAAAAATGACATCCGCCATTTTATGTCAACTTCTTTGTCTCCCGGAGCGGGAATTTGCCACACGAAGGGCTAAGCGGCGCATTGAGAAGAAATTGGGCAAGACTGACGTAAGATTCCAAGCGCTTGACGGATATAGGTACTGAGTACCTAACAGTGGCACGCGTCAAAAGCTCACATCGCCCTTCTATCGGGGAGCGCTAGCTCCATTTACTCTTCTGTGGTATTTATGGGGCTACGGTACTTCACCAGTTATTTGTAAATCAGCGCCATCTATTGTTTTTTGCTGGTATTGGATATAGGTGTACCTAGCTAACTAGCTACCCTCTTGAGGGTGCAGGATGACTAGAGCAAGTTTGTTAAAGCAGTAACTGACGTGACGTGACTGACGGTGACTAACGTGTATAAGTGAACAGCGTTCGATAGGTGCCGTTGTATACCGTAGTTCTTGTGCTGTACTTCAATGGGAGTTTTTAATTTGCTCGTTCCGGAGAAAATTATGAGTTTATACATATAGTCGAACCTCGAAGCTCCGGCGCTCCTAGGTTTGACTAGTCAATCCTCAGGTCTGACTGATATATCTAACCTAACCTACAGTCAGACTCAGGATTGACTAGTCAAACCTAGGAGCGCCGGAGCTTCGAGGTTTGACTATGACATATATAAGATAACGGACTTACTTTTTGTCTGTCGCAAATTAAATTACCTGCCACTGGCTGAGTATAAATAAATGTCGGTCATTAATAAAGATTCGGTACTGTAATAGAACAATAACTGATACTTATAGTACTAGTACTTATAGTCTGGGACAAAATATGACACAAATAAAGCCTAAAAAGTGACCCTTTTTCTTTGAAGCCTAGTATATTTTGATAACACACTAACTATTATATTTCGTAGTAACGTGATACCTACCTAGCTAATTTGATGTGAGGAGAGTTAGCGTTATGACTGTTTTATATTTGGTTTGTTTGTTTTGCAATCGTGATTGCGGGGAAAGGCACGTTATTTTACCTATATATAATGAATTTTGCCTAAACAGAAACGCTTCATAAATTACAACTAAACTGAAAGGTAGTTCTAGTAGATACCTCGTTCAAACCTTATAAAATAATGAACGGAACAAAAAAAAAGTCTGAAACAAACGGATTTTGAAACTAAACTGAAAAAAAATCCTTCATACGTTGCCCGCATTTAGCATCATGAGATCGGATTGCGAGGAGAAACAAAAGCAAAAAGAACACTGTAAACTTGCGTTCCTACCCTGAAATATTGGAAGAAAGTACTTCAAAATTCGAAGAACTCTTTCAGAGTGCTCGTTAGTGACTTGTTAAATAAAACCTACACAAATCCATCAGTTTTGTTTCAAACAAACTTCATGAAAATTTGCCCTGCTTTATGTCGTAGGTCATATTTACTGAGTATATTAATATCTTGTGGGCACTTGAGGTATTTGTCCTGGGGAGTGCCTCCTATTCCACTAAGTGACAATGCTTTGATGTATTGTAGCGGCAAAACACATAAGCAATACAATGTAAACATAAAGATCGGTTATATAGTAGGCTCCGGTAATATTCGTATTAGCGACTCAAGCTCCGACACACTCATGATGCTCCATAAATATTTAAACTCATTCAGGAAAGTAATGAATTTTGAGGTTGTTGTTTTTAGTAACGAGTAAAGGTCTACTGTAATTATCACAGATAAAGGGTTCATAGGGTTCCGTAGTCACTGTGACCAAACATAAAACTAGTTAATCAGACAACAATAAGTTTGTGAACTAAAACTTCCTCTGAGCTTCAGCATTGGAATGCAGCGTAGCATTTACCATACCAGGTAAACTTTTTAAATTGAAAAAAAAAAAACTAGTTGTCTTCTCGCGGAAGTAAAGTTTCATGTCCGAGTTTTTACAGTTTGAGAAATAAGTATATCCTGAAAGACTGCCTGTAATTATAATAGTTAGGAATTTAGGATATAAATTTAATCTAGCTTTTCGGACTGTAGTTTTTCTGTGAGAATAGCTTGTTTTCACGTGGTGAAAAGTAACTTATCAAGCTGTTACTTCTGGCTGTTGCTTACAAATCTGGTTTGAAACATCCTGACATCTTAACTTAAATTACCTTGACAAATGGGTACATTTGAAACTTGGCAGTAGATCCGCGTCCATTGTTGTATACTTAAATATTAATGTCGGGGCTCGACACGACAAACAGTTATTTAACGCGTTTTACTTACGTTTTGTCTTAATAATGAGGTCAGTGGTCTTACCTTTGTAGGTCTTACTGAGGTGTCGATATGAATTCATTTATATAATTGGCCTTTTCTTTCAAAGGTATTTGTAAGGAAAATAAAGTTTTGATCTAACGAAAACGTTTACTTTAATTTTTAGGAGAGGCACGAGCCTCTCCTGAATTCCGGCGATGTCGAGCACGTAGGCCCAGTAAGGTTTGGTCAACTTCATACACAACCTTTGACTTTTTTCGCAGGTGTGTGAATTTTTCCTCACGATGTTTTCCTTAACCGTGAAAACATCGAATACCTACATTCGAAAACACAAAAACACATTGGTACGTGGTGGGCACAGAAAGCTGATGCTCTATCCACTACATCATCGAGCTTGTCGTTATTTTAATAAAATGATTATATTACAAGGCCTAAAAACAGTGTTCTTCTAGATTTACCTAATATCCTCTATTTGTACACGGGGCATCTTGTACTGAATAGATGGGACGTTATACAACTTTGTAAGCACGTTCAGTCAATAACACTGAATTTATGGTATTTACTCACTTATCAGACGCAGCAGCCATCTAGGCATTAAGCAATAGTAAATAAAACAGTAGACACACAGTGTTATGCAGAGCAGCTTACTGTCATTGTTTCTACAGAGTTTGAAATATTGTTGTACGTTGTACCAGATTTAGTATAAAATTGGCTACTTTCCAACTAGTCAAATCAGCAACTTTTTATGAAATGTCAAAAACGCTTTTTTGTATGAAAATAGTGAGTTATGACGTCACATTTATATAAATATTGACTACTCAAATCAATAACTTGTATACTTTTAACTCGATTGTTAAAATCGAAATGTGCATTTCTTTTAAAATGATGAATGAAATCCACAATATTTTTAGCCATCAGTTTTAAGTATAAACGTTTTGAATTTTTTAAGCTACCCAGTCAAGTACCCAATTGCGTTTTATTGGAGATTGAAATTTCTTTGTCCAAGCCCATTAACACAGGAGTTAAATTATATATTATTGTTTTATCAGTGGAAGTAATAAAATAAGTACTATCGTACAACATAGGCCAAACCCTTGGTTTTATCTCACGACCGCCGCTCGGACATACTTGCGGTTGAGCGTACAGACACGCGTCCTGGTGTTCGTAACTACGCGTTTACAATATAAGACAATATACGTGTAGGTACGTTACCACTGGTAAAGCGGCGGCAGTCGTAAGATAAATAAACTATTAAGCTACTAAATAAACTAAAAAGCGTCATCGAATATTTCCTGGGTAACCTTTTATTTTGCTTTTACTGTAGTATCATGGAGGAATACCTTTCAATGTGGTATGATATTACATCCTGTGACTACAGTGCATAAAATTTATTCCAATACGGAAAATAGGCAATAACTCAGGTGACAGTGTAATATTTTCCCCCACTTGCTTAGTAATTTTATATTAAAAAGCCAACACATCAAAAGGTCCTTGTCGTATAAATGTTTTCTATCCTAGCAAATAAGAGCAATCAGCAAAAGTGCTACAACATTAAAATCGAATTCGTCACAATTTAGCTGAATGTTGAAATTGCCAAAAGTGTTTCAACTTGCGAATTACGCAAATATAGTAAAAATATTCATTAAAATGTTTGTATTTGAGACGCAATAAAATTACTTGTGGTGACGCCACCTAGCACATCGAACCACCTTACCTAATACATCATTTTGTCGGCAGGGAGTATCCATGCGACCACTACACAGCGATCATCAACGTGACCCTAATGTGCACTGGATGTCCTCGCGCGCCGGTCCACGAAAGCGCTTTGCAGCTGCTGCAGCTTTTAGATAAGCGCTTCTTCGGTACTGTGGGACCATTGCCCGCTGATGACGACACCGGTGAGTCATTTTTTTATTGATAATATGTTGGGAGAGGAAGACTTAAGAAAAGATGGATGGATGCCATGGATGTTCTTACTATATTTGCTGATAGGATCTCCTGATAATGATAAAACATTGGAAGCTGCTGCAGCTTCTAGATAAGCGTTTCTTCGGCATTGATGGACTGCTGCCCGCTGCCCGCTGCTGCCGACACAGGTAAGTCGTAAGATATTACTTGACAGGATTTTAACATGCATGAAAGCGCTTTGCAGCTGCTGCAGCTTCTAGACAAGCGCTTCTTCGGGACCGTAGGGCCGTTGTCACACTGGTAAATCGAAAGATATGTCCTGACAGAAGTTCAAAGCTGAGAAACCTTTGCACCTGTTGCAGCTTCTGGATACGCAATTTTTGTCGATTAAGATTATTGTCTTTTTGTTGGAATAAAATATAAAACCGTTTGTACTTAAGATTTCGTGTCGTTTTACAATTCTAGCACTAACTACGTTCAACATATTTATTTACCGACGACTTTGTTTTTTAATATCAATGAAATGTCTTACCCAGATTACTGATAACGATAACATATTATCTTTATATTGGAGTAGCGTACTTAAAGCAGATTCGTATTTCTATGGCGTGTCTTGGCGACATCTGGCGCACAAACCAATTTATATCGTCGGCTTCAACACATAAGGGCCTAACTGACAACACGTAAATTGTTCAGTAGACGCGTTTTTAGATGAAAAATAAGTTTGAAGTGTAAGAACTTTATGTTGTTTTAAATATGCACTAATCTTATTTTACTCATAGTTACAGTAGTCTATCTAGTTTATTTCGACACTATTAATTTTACGGTCATACTTTTATTTTGTATGGAATATTCATTTATGTATTTTTTGAACCCTGATTTGCAAGTTACGCCCTTATGTGTTACACAGTTTTCGAAGTTTGTTAGAAGAGTTTTCGTAACGAATAGTGTTACGTCTATGTATATTTGTTTTAGTTAGGGCTGAATGTTTTGTTTTTAAATTTTTTCTTCTTCACTTGTCGTGTGGGCTCTCGATTCGATCGACTCGATGAACCCTATGTCAGAGTTTTTAAACCGCCTAATAGCACAGCGAATAGGCCTCTGACACGGTTCGTGTAACAGCCACTATAAAAGACAGCAACTGGGACCGACGGCTTAACGTGCCCTCGGAAGCACGGAATCAGGTGATCCAGCCTGCATTGTCCTAACCAAACTGAGAAAAATATCACAAAGTGATAAATTGGCAAAATCGGTCCCAAATTGGTGTTCGAAATTCAAATTCGCAGGTGGCGCCAGAAAAATAAAAAAAGTATACTATGGTGCGTTCAGTTTGATTAGATAAGTATTTTATTTATTTTTCATTCAAGTTATCTATATTTTTATTACAGGGTAATACATACATACATACATAAATCACGCCTTTATCCCTAATGGGGTAGGCAGAGCGAAAACGACCGAAAGGTCGTTCTGCCACGTCTGACAAGTTTTGAGGGTTATTTCAGATGGTCACGTGTATTGCTATAGTGACAGGTTGTCAGCCCATCGCCTAAATTGCAATACATTAAAACCCTCGAATCCCTTAGCTGGTTTTTACAGCATGCCCGGGAGGAGATGCAGCTGGCACATTCTATGTTTTTCTATCACTCCCAGTCCAGCATGGAAGTAAATGGTATTACCTTTATTTATTTTAATAATAATTATATACTTATTTAAATTATAGGTAAAATTTTAATAAATAAGAACTGCTTCCGTGGTTTTGTGGTCTGAGCCATGGGCTGCCGCGATCCGGAGGCCCTGGGTTCTATTCCCATGTCCGAACGCAGAACTGATTATTTGAATTCAATTTATCACTTTGTGTGCGTTTTCCCTTAGTTGAGTTAGGACAATGCAGGTTGAAACACCTGAATATCTAGAAGAAAAATGATTCCGTGCTTCGGATGGTACGTTAAGCCTTTGGTCCTAGACGTTATCTTTGATAGTGGTCGTTACACAAACCATGTCAGAGGCCTATTAGCTGTGCTTTTAGGCGGTTTAAAAACCCTGTCACCAGTGTTCACCGGGTCGATCGACTCGTAAACCACACGACAAAAAGAAGAATACAGGATTTATCGAAAATATTCTTCGTTTTTGTTTAACGTACAAACTTATGTTCACTTAGGCCCTTATGTGATAACACAAAATGACCATCGATGCTACTTACGCCCCTCCCCAAATCCAAAACCAAGCATGATACGGATTTTCAGATTCGTAATAAATATAGATCTCGAAATTCTTAAAAGAACTGTATATTTAAGTGGTTTTGGTAAAAAATGACAGTTACGCCCTTATGTGTTGAAGGCGACGATATGTCCTATATGGAAAAAGTCATGCGATAAATAAAACGCCTGCAATATAATTTGAAAGAAAGTATGTAATCAACGCAACAAGATTTGTATTCTCCCTAGTAAATAGCGGAATTAATTAATACTTATGTATTTTCTAAAATAAATTCAGTTTAATAAAAATGCTTAAAACGGAGACTGCTTCTGCCTTTTTTCGAATCTATTGAAAGTTAAAATTTCGTATTTTTAAGCGATAAATTGAAAACCCGCCTGTCTCTACAGCGATACCCGATCCCTCTGCTCTTCAAGAATGCCCCTTTAAGGCACACGTGGGTAAAAAGGGGTTTAATTAAACCGTGAATTATCCTAGTGCCTATCCTGTAAGGAATATATGCGTGAGTTAATGTATCCGTGTTATTTTTGTTATTTTGCCACGTCAAAATGTCACACGTGTTAACGAAGATTCGGAAGATTTGCGGTTTTATGCAACATCTGGAAAAACCAATTTATGTAGTTGATATGGGTAAATCCATACGTCTCTCCTCATATGTTGTACCAGGCGTCACTTTATATGGTAATTTAGCCCCATACCTACATGACGTGCTGTAACTATAGTTGCAAAACAGCAAAAAGCTTTGACCGTAAAATGCTTACTATACTCGTAGTATTTCCAAATAGGTACTAAAGTAGAATTAAGTGGCCATAACAATAATTTATTTAATAATACCTTTAATATTACTTAGGTACTTATTTATTTTATCATATTATGTTGTCGTATTTCTCTCCAAATATAATAAAATGAATTAATAAGTCCCAAATCTTTCAAAGTGATTGATAAGAAAAGAATCCCCATGATGCGCGACGAGACGCTTAATTTGGTTATTTTTCGATTCATTACTTACATTTTTCTTTATTAACAACTGAAATTCATAATATTGTTTTGATATGATGAGGCACTTCTAGAATACCTTACGTATTTTTTCTCAATTATGGAATTTTATCAGAGTATTATGAAACTAACATAATATTTACACTGACCGAGGGGGCAAACAGCACCATGCATCTGCATAGCTCTGATTTTATCATACCGGCATACAGCCTCCATCAACGTGACAGCAGTTCAGTTTAGCCCCTCAGAAAGATGGGAGAGTTCTGACGCCTCCAAGGTATATGTAAAAATTGACGACCCCTCAGCTGTAGTGCCGGATTTCAAAGAAAAAAAGACTGGTGTGGTCCTCTATCAACCGAATCAGAACCGAAGTCGCAAGGTGCAACTATCATCTGCACAATTGAGGCATCACTGAGTCTCCCAGTTGCGATTGTGGAGACTCAGCGCAGACTATCCAGCACGTCGTGGAGGGAGGACTGTCCTACTAGAAGATCCAGCGACGGGCTACACCAGCTGACACCGGAGGCAAAACATTGGCTTGCCCTCATTCAGCGCATTCATTTAAAAGTTAAAAAGTAACGGTGAACTCAGTCCACCTTGAAGCACGTTACACACCAGCCTTCAAGTTTCAGAAAGCTCGCCCGCCCATCTTACACAGTTACCTACATCTTGCACACATAGCAAACTTTCAGTTATCGTAGGTATTATAAGTCGGCATATAGCGGAACTCAAGGATCATCGGGGAACTAACCGCTGTTACTGTTATTGTACCTAATTAATTAAATTACCTATAAGTATGCTGTGAGACAATATTTAAGTTTAGTTAATGTATACTTCATTTGCTCAAGCCGTTGTACCGATTACGCAAGAGCTCGCCGTATTACACTTGCAAATTTTTTGCCGTTTTCCCCTAGACCGTGTTTTACGCAAGATAAATTTAAATTTGTAATATCACCGCCCGCCTTTAATAATATGATCCGAAGTTAATAAGAAGATAATATCATGTTTCGATTAGATAGGTAAATCGTGAAAATCGTAGAGCGTAGTGGGTGCGAACCATGTGCGAACTAAAAAAAAAGCCTTCTGGATGTAGGTAATTCACAAAGTTCGAATGACGTACGTTTCATATTCTGAAAGCTACTCACATAAATACTTTTACATATCTCATGCTCAGTAAGTGGTTCATACAACCCTAAAACCCGGGATGTAAGTGGTACTTTGCATCATAGGTTTTGAAACCTATGCTGCAAAGTAATTTGAATAAGGAACTGTCAAATTGCAAGAAAAAAAAAGTTGATAGCCTTATTTCAAACACACGGAATCGGATGATTAATCGAATCGGAATCGATTTTAAAACAAATTCTATTCGAATTTATTTAAATATCGAACTGGCCAGTACTAAATATGACGCATAGAGTCACGGAATAAGGCCATAAAAATGTAAACATAGGATTATGAAAATTATGAAATTTTTACTCTGTGGTTTTTATAACATATTTATAACCTCAAAACTTGAGTTTGTCGATTTATTACTTAGCATTTTATTATAAAACATTAACAAATTAAACAGTCAGTATACTTAACAAAATGTCTACTTGCAAATTAGATAATTTTTCTTACGCGAATGCATATATTTGTGATGGTTAAATTCGCTCATAGTGAGTTGGTATTGCCTACTGTTTCGTCGTAATTTCATGTTTTAATTTTCTTATATTTTCCCATAATTTTAACTTATCTTTCATTCGATATGTAAAGCATAGTGCTTACCTCATGGTGTAAGTCATCAAATGCATACTCGTACCATTAGCGCCCTCGCTGCGCTCGGGCGCCAAAAACCTCGTATGCATTTGATGACTTACATCCTTTGGTTAGCAATATACTATTGTTTGTCTTGGAAACGTGAACTGTCTTCTGGTATATTATAAACAGGAAAAGAAGTGGCATAAACACTATAATATTATTTTATTTTCTTCGTATTATTTGTGCCCATTCCAGCACAGCATTTATATGTAATGGCTCCAACAGCGACCATTTTCCTAATATTAAATTTCGCGGCTGTCGAGTATCAATGGCAATTTTACATTTGTTATAATGGTGTTGTGTGCCTGCCTGTTATATGTTTTGGGCAGCGTGCAAACTGCAGCATGCTTCTTTTTTACTCCACAATACCTACAACTAAAAATTTGGCTGTCCCGGAGTGGCGAAATCCCATACAAACGTAGTTACGTTTTCATTTGTAAACGGTAATTTGTACACATAATCAAATGCAATATATCTATGCTTCTAATTAGTTTTGGTTTGAAAATATTAAACATGAACAAAATAAGACCGAAAATACGTTTTGCGTGAAAATCACTTAAAATTTAATTTGCTCTCTAATTTTGTACTTGGTTAATTTTTAACACCAAAACTAATTAGAAGCTTAGATAATATGTAGCATTTGATTATGTGTACACAGTTTGGGTAAGATGGCCCTACGGACAGTTTAAGAATGAAAGCAAAACTACGTTTGTATGGAATTTTCTCACTCCGGGGAAGCCTCAAGAGAATGTTGTATCCGTGTCAACGTTATTAAATTACTGTATGGCACCGACTCATGATTGCAGACGGTGCTTCCACACTATTGTTGCCAATAAGTCGTACCAAGCAATGCATGTACCTACTAATTTAATACGACAGCGAATTCTGCTCAAAAGTAAATTGATCGTCCTTAGAGAATAAGGTCAACATTATTTAATTTAATATAGAAATAAAGCTATGTGCCTATCATTTTGAAAAATCTTTTATCTACACTCATGTCGTAAAGTCTTACATAACCTACCTAACACGACGCATAATCAGAGACCGCGATTGTGCGATGTAATGTGCACGTGCACCAACTCTTTAAAACCAAGCTAATTTAATAGAGGATAGCTAAAGTTGCACTCAAAATAAACAAACGTAATTGTCTTAATTTGTATCCAGCAACTATTATTGTTTATTCGGATGAGTGGATGCAGTTCGCTTAGCTGGGTACATTTAAAAAAAAATATATTTTATAAGGGCATTTAAAAATTTTGATTTTGTTTTCTCTCGTAAAAAATGCAAATACTTTAAGCTCAATGTCCCCTTTGTCTTAACTTTTTCACGTTCTTCTTCTGTCGTGAGGGCGGTCAGGTCGACGAACGACCCGATTGTTGTCATGTTTGTAATGTTAATGTGAACATTTCAATGTCGGCAAAGGAGTGTGGTTAAGGTCTGGTTTTCCGCATGCGCTCCCTCGTTAATATAAAGATGATGTCTTTCTGAGAATTCTGTAACATTGTACGTAGGTATATAAAATTTCCACCACATAACAAAAAATGTGACGAAAAACCGAAAAACAGATTAGTTGACTAGACTTGACACCTCGTAATTAATAAACTATAATTGTGGCTTATGAACTTTTATTAGATCGTTGCGGTTCCTTTGTTTATGTAACGAAAGTTTTAATAAGGCGTCTATTATGTAACTTTGTGCGAGACTGTACAGTTAAATTAGTTGATCGATTATTATTAGTCCAAATTGTAGGTAAAACTCAAACAGAAAGTTCGAGCGCGAAACCTGACACGGATCTCCAAGTTCAATATTATATGACAGGTATATATAATTGAATATATATACCTATTGGAATAGCTCTCTATGGTGGTGGTTTATACATATATGGACCCAAAGACAAAGCTACGAATTAGCATCGTACTGCAAAAATCTGCGTCCCTGTAAGAACATAAAGTTGATAATCGGAGGACGCACATTTTTCCAATGTAAATTCGCAGATATGTGTTTTGGTCCTACAAGCCAATGATCTTTTTTTCTCCTGTGCAAATCAAACTTTAACCTTGCTGTGTGGTCACCCCACATCACACGTCTTAATTAATGAGTGTTTACTTGTTAATTATTTCGAGGCCCGGTTTAACAAGGTCGAATTATGCTAGGCCAATTTTTACCACAAACATAATATGTTATTGTAAGGGGAACCGTAAAATTGATTATTTAACAACGTGTTGAATAATATTTCATTATCAACGACATAGACATGATAAAATTCACGGCTGTAATGTTTTAACAATTATAGTTTATTATAAAATTTTTTTACAAACGCGTATTTCAGGGGTCGAAACTGCGCTCAGTAAAATCAGTAAAAGTCAGTTTTTTTAACATGGTCAACAGAAGTCAGTTTTTTGAAAGAAAATGGTCAGTTTTTTTTAGTTTTGTTAAGAAAATGGTCAGTTTTTTTTCAGTTTTTTTGAGATCAACACATGTTACTACACAATTTTGTCTGTCAGTGTGTACCTGTGTCGTTCCTTTTACGCCTACCTTCTTCATTCTAGATTTTGTTTTAAGTAATATCTTATAGTATACTAGCAGCGAAACCCGGCGTTGCTCGGGTTTCACCTTTCAAGTCCATCCATTTTATCAGTTGCACTCACTTTTTCACATTTTCGCCACCCACAACCACCCACCGCGACCAAACTCCCTTACTTTCACCAGGAGACCAAAGGGTATTTACCACCCCAACGGGAAGATGATTGGAGTTGGTGGTCATAGAGAAAAATCTATCTTCCCGTACTAACATTAGCATCCTATATATTTAGATTTAGATTGTGTCAACAGAAACCAAATTTCTAGTCATTTCTAATTTTCTTAGCCGGGCCCAGCGATGGTTTAAGGGCAACTAACAACTGATGCTCTATTATGATGTCTTGTGGCAACTTTATATTGTAGCATCATTATTTCGAGGAAAAAAGTTAAACCCTACTATTTAATAATAAAAAGGTGGTGATGTGATGGTTGGCTATGGGCTATGGGGATGGTGGAGGCCAATAAATTGTAAAAGTTTTTTTTTTTTCAATTTTACATGAAACTTTTATTTTAAGTTAGTTCAGATGGTCAGTAAAAGTCAGTTGTTTTTAGATTTCTTGTTAGTAAAATCATTATTTTTGAACACTAAACGTGTTTCGACCCCTGGACTATTTAATTATATAAATAAGCAGTAATTAAAATTATTCTAAACAAAAAGGCCATACAATGTATTGTGCTTGTAAGTATTGTGTACCCACTTTAAAAACTTTTAATTGGCTAGCTATGTAGAATGTAAAGATTGCTTGTTATAGCCCTGGCGGCACGCCTAACTTAGCCGCATAGGGGGGTAGAGAAGTTATGAAAATCAATCAGTATGTATGTGGGATTGATTGGGTCTTTATGGTGAATGAGTAATTTCTGAACGATAAAGTATGATGGTTTTCTAAACGAAGATGTGTGAAAGAGATGACGATAGAGTAAGTTGTACGAGTGCGAAAGGGAGAGTGAATCAGCATAGCTGGTTCAGTCTGGATGGAGCGGGCGACGAGTAAAAAAGGCTGATGGTTTGAAGATGTTAAGATTTAGAAGAAGCAAATAAAGAAGATAAGTTGAAGAAATCGTCTGCTTTTATTTCACCACGCACGCCTCCCACACTACATCTTTAGGCTATATTAATCGAAATGACCTGTAGCAATAAAAATAAGTTATGAAGTAAGTTGTGAATTTCGGCGTGTACCGCCAGGGCTATTAGGTACTATGAAGTACATCGCACCGCCAGATTTTTGCGTAAAATGTTCTATTCACTCCACTCACTTAGTAGGGATCTTCCGTACTTGTATAAAGTTCAGTAACGGACAAAGATCAGATCCTTCATAATTAAGTCTTTTTATTTGTTTAGGCTGCATTTATTCAATTAAGTAATTGCAATGGTTTTGTCTCGTACATAGTTTAACCGACAATTTTAGGGATAGCGGACATGGGGCATTCATAATTCCGTCACGAACCTCCATCTCCGTTACTCTTGTCTGTACCTATTTAAATGAGGAACGAAGTCATTATAAAGTCTGTAAACGAATAACAATGTAAAAAATGTAGAACTAAGCCATTTTTACGCATCTGTCTTGTCTGCTTTTAATCAAAGACATTGTAAAGCTTCCCCTCTTAACAATTACAGTACCTATAGTTGCAAATATCTAAAACAGTGTGGAATAAACCTATGTGTAAGTTTAAAGTTGTAACGAACAAACAAGAAGTTAAGGGTCAATGGCAATTTTAGGAATAACTTATACCTAACTATCTTTTCGACCGCGGTTTCACACGTGTTAAATGAGTTTTCCCGTAGAAATGAAGGTATACCCGCGGTGAAAAGTAGCCTACGTCCTATTGAAAGAAAAAGTAGCATATGAGTGTCAAGTTTCATCTCGATCCGTCCAGTGGTTGAAACATGATTGAATAACAAACATTCAAATATCCAAACATTCAATCATCCATACTTTCATTAAGTATATTAGTAAGATTGTTACTTAGAATTTTTTCGTGGTAAAATTCATGCATGTTACTAAATAAACGAGGGCTACAATCTAACCTGTTATAATTAGAACTTAAAACTAGTAACGATGCTTTCGTGATACTGAAAACAAACAATATTTTCCAAGTAATGTAAATCAGTATATTGTTTTGTGATGCCTTTGCTTTGCATTGTCTATATCAGAGGTATATTATATTACTCCATGTCTCTAGGTAGTAGACTACATAGAAACTGTATAATACATAACGCTGTGTATGTCGTTACGGTTGTCGGGATAAATAGCGAACTCATGAACCCTAATAGCAGTTGACCTCTTATATGATCTTTCACAGCTATCAGTGACACAGACAATATGAATCATCTAACTTGCAAGTCAATCAGGTGATTCATGCTAACCAAAGTGAGAACAGTATTACTCTTTTTGGATACCAATTCCAGAATCGGATCCAAGACCTGAATCGAGAACCTAAAACTTAGACATTTAAACACACGATGAATTATAGGGATAAAAGCAGTCAATTAAACGGTAGGTATCTATTTGCTGAAAACGAAACCGTATGAACCTGAGAGAAATAGTCCCGAGTGTAGAATTAGGTATTTGTTTACGCACGAAGCCACTCAGCATTTAAAAAATAAGTAGGTAAGGTACCGCAGTTTCATTCAACTCGATCAAGAAAAATCAAATTGAACAAAAACTGTACCAAAACCTGCAAAATCCGCTGTTTCATTGACATTCAAACTTTCCAGAGGGAACTGGCAAAATTCTTGATTGGCCTTATTAATATTACTCAGAAAAAAATCCTTCATTAATATTTTTCGTAGGCCGGAGAATGCCAGGATTTCAAATTTTCGGTCACCATTCTCCTTCAAAATAGAATCGATAAGGAATTTTGGTAAAGCAAATTCCGAAGCGGATTTATGTTTAATGAATTAGATAGACTGGAGGATTTTAGTGAGTTCGCAACTACCGTATCATCTCTAGGGAATATTTGGTTACATAATAACAAAACCGTAAGTGGTCTTATTAATATGTAAATAAGTAAGTAAGTGATTAATTTGGAAGGAGTAACGAGAATATACTCGAGCCTTTAATAACCACAGCTTTACCTATTTTAATAAGATTAATACAGGTCTATCGACCTTTTAACTCGCAGGTATGAAATGTACAAAATTATTCAAAAATGAGTATCGAAAATAAGCAATATAGTTCTCTACTCCGTTTAGTCGTAACTATGCGCAATGCGACTAATATTTTAATTGCAAAAGTGACACTCATCTGTTGTTTGATTGATTTTTATGACTAGACGGCTGAACTAATTTTGGTAACATTTGGTAGGACGATAGATGGTGATCTGGAGACGGGTTTAGACTATTCCCACGAGAAAACTGTTGAAACCGCGGAGTGGAAAGCGAGTTACAGATAAAATCCAACAAGAAAAAAAAGCAAAAATTATATAGAATAGATTTTGACTCGTTTTAAAGATGATTTTATGAATAAAATAACCGTCATTACGAAGTCTACACGCAGAGCGGTCCTCAGATATTTGAGTGCCGCGAGCGCGGAGGGTGGCATTAGTGTGGTAGAATCGCCGCGAGTTAGTGATTTGACTCTCCTTAAAATCATAGGAATCCGTTATCTACTACAATTTTTTTATGGTTATTTAAAAGCACGAAAGCATTTAAACCGACGAGCGTGCATGAAAAGATTGATGAATGTGATAAATAATTTGCGATTTTTCATGGAATTAGGTATATATTTTGCCGTGGCTATAACATCAAGGATAATGTATGTAGCTATATTTATAATTCCCCTAGTTTGTTACCTAGTCAAATCAGCAATGGCATAATTAAAAAAAGAAATTTTATTTACAATAACCAAGTATTATGATTATAATATTATTGATCAGGAAACTACCCAATTGAGAGAATTTTATTAATGGTCTAGTCTATTACTTCCGGAGATTGCCTCACAATAGTAAAATACTCCACGGGCTTGTGCTTTGTAAAGCGTTAATACTTACTGTCCAAGCGTAAAGTGCCGCCTCACTCTATTCAGGATTCGCATTTTTTGGCCGCTGTTTGGGCTTTATAAATATACTGGATGGTGGCTTTCTGTCGATCTTAAAATAGGTTAAACATTTAATGCAATACTCTTTTCGCTTTAGGTTTGAATAAAATTATCAGATAACCTCGCGAAATTCAGGGCGTGTTATGATTTCGATTATAATAAAGGTTTTATTGATTAACAAGAAGTAACATTACTTACTTATTTATCCGGTTATTTATAATCCGATCGAGAACATAATTCGGAGAATTTCTCTCAAAAACATTAGCCGAATCCAATACGCGTTCGTGTAACTTATGTTGAAATGTTGAGTGGAATCTGGCAAAGAATACTAATGATAATGACATCCACGTCATGAAGTCTGTCTAATATGATCTAGAACTGATATGTGCTGCTGTCTAATTATCTGATCTCTAATTTAATTATCTTGCCTGTTTTCACTACAAAAGCTAGAAAGGAGCAAACTCATAAAGTAAGCTTAAAGCATGAAAAAGCAATCTGCCTGGCTCCACTGCACAAGCCTCCGCGGAAGAAAAGTATTAAATCCGGCAGAAATGGCGGCATCCTCCGTCAAGACTCACACTTCATTGTGAATCGAGAACTAAGCGGCAATAAAAATTATGTTTCCATAATTATTCTTTATTTTTGCTTATTTGAGACACTCCGGGATGTTCCTAATTAGATCGAAAATACGATTTATTGTGAAAATAGCCTGAAATTGAATTTGCTTTCTAATATTTTTACTTGCTTAATATTTTCAAACTAAACTTTATTAGAAACATCGACTTGTTGCGTTTGATTATGTGTACAGAGTTTGGTTTACCGTTTAAGAATGAAAGCGAAACTACGTTTGTATGGGATTTCGCTACTCCGGGAGACCCTTAAGTAGTCATTAAAAATCTAATTTCCCTTGATAGTGATTGCCGTTGTACGCTTTTTTTTGTTATGAAGTGCTTATTCATTCTCAACTTGAAAAGATCCAATTTGTAGTGTTCGAAACGAACCCGGAAGCAGGTTGTTCCACTCTCTTTACCGACCTAAGAACCAACATAAAAAAAAGTGTACATTATGAAGAAAGAAAGGAATAGTTTACGACGAATTCTGAGGGGTTGGTGAAAACCCTCCCTGCCCAATTGAAGATAGAGCGGGTCTAGGGGAAGGGGGAATTGGATGTGTAATACACATTCACATGCTCCGAAATGTATTTTGTATAAATTTAGCGAGTTGTGTGACAGCGATTCTCGTTAGATTCTCTGGTTAGACTGTATTTTTATGGTGTTGTAGAATTCGAGTCGGCTGGAAAGAAATATAATTTCTTTTAATTTTCGTTTTCCTGTCTCTGATATAAAATCCCATAAATCCATGAAAAATACTGATCTTGGCGCCCGCGTTAATGTGTAGAAGTACCTTTAAATTTTGTAGAGCACATAGAAGAGCGAGCGCGAAACATACAACGGACTTTATCCATCTTCTTGGATAAAGAAAGCATCTTCTCGTCTCGATAGGGCTTACGATACGACAGTAAATTCAATTTAGTTGAAAGGTACGGTCAAGTAGCGAAATAATCGTATCACGATTAAATTTTTACCCAATTGAGTCACTTTTTATTGGACTAAATTTGGTAAGTAATACGAGATTTTTGTGTTTTGTGTAGGTAATGGTGCCATATGTATGAAATAAGGAACACTGAACTTGTATGCCCAATGTTGTAGCTCAGTGAACATTTTACCCGTTTAGTAAATAAAGGAGTTTACTAATTATTGATTTATTGTCTTTTCTAAGGAGTTGGGATTATAAAAACACAATTTCACAATTAATATCTATACACACAATTTATCTTTATTTATTTTCAAATATATTTGTTTAATTGCTCTCTTTCTAATGTTTAAATTAATCACAAAAAAACGTCTATAGTAATCATTTTGAAAATTCATTTGATGTAGGTATGTTCATTTCATACATATAAATATTATACTTAGGGTAAACGTACGACAACAATATCAGTATCTTATATTATAAACAATTACGTTTCTAATTTTATACTGAATACCCAAAGTCGTATACCATGCAATACACCTGACGAAACTCTCTATCAATCTCTCATTCTTTCACACACGTACGACAGAAAGATGGATGACGGCAACAACGCAAACAGATGAAAATTGGATATTTTCAGCTACAAAAGATTTCAGTTGTCAAAAACTTGAACTTCTGGACAGTCGATACCCTCAATTCGGGGTATTTATGAACATCGTACAGGAGCGTGTATTTCTGCATATCCCTATTCAAAAGCATTACAATAGGGCATATTATATTGCATT
This sequence comes from Scrobipalpa atriplicella, assembly GCA_029255725.1. NCBI lineage: Eukaryota > Metazoa > Arthropoda > Insecta > Lepidoptera > Gelechiidae > Scrobipalpa > Scrobipalpa atriplicella. The sequence goes on from JARACY010000278.1 coordinate 57,596, forward strand.
AACAAACAAGATACAAACAAATACTGCGAAATCCTAGGATACGTGTAAAATTATTTTACATTTAATAATTCTACTCCTGTGATTTCAAATGAATTTAACTTTGCTAATAAAATGGCAACGTGTCCATATACAAACGTTGATGCCCTATTTTATAACCTTTGTGGATGAATATTGCGAAACTTAGCACGTGTTTCATTATTCATTCATGACAAAGCTTTTTATTTTGTATTCCAATTTTATAAAAGAAAATAGATTACAAAGTGACTTTCTCTATTTATTATCATATACAACGTGTAACAGAAAGGGTATATGCATCGAGAAATGTGTGAATCTACCCATGAAACTAAACAACTTTCCTTAAGGAACATAGGTTGAAAAACGAAAAAAAAAAATTGACCTTCCATACAAAATGCATCAGCTGATAGCGCATTTAGTATGGGAAGTCAAAACTTTTTTTTCGTTTTTCGACCTATGTTTCTTAGGGAAAGTTGTTCAGTTTCATGGGTAGATTCACACATTTCTCGATGCATATACCCTTTCTTTTACACGTTGTGTATTAGATCATGAATTCATGAGATAATGTACATTTGTTTAACTAGCTTTCCGTTCATCAGTTGCGCTCGCAAGTGAATGAGTTTTCCCGTGGGTCTTTGGTATTTTCCACTGTAATAATGTGGCCTATGTTACTTCTGCCAATCCGCCAGCTAACCAAACGAAGTGACTATAACAATTACGCTCCATTTGAAGGCTTTATTGTTGCTTCTGAATAATGTAGCTTGCTAATAGCGATTCTTAGTTTTTCAGTTTATTCATTAATCAATACAAACGAAAATAAAAACGTAACAAAATTTAAATGATATTGTTTATATTTTGTACCTATATAGGATAAAGCTACGATACGAGTAGTTCGTACTGATTTTCTTTCGATACGGAAATTCTCCGTCCTCCTGAATACTTCACTAAGACAGGGATTATTAAAAAACTTAATTTTATGTATCATTTTATTTTAAGAGTATATTTTGTACTGAATAAACATAACAGAATGATTAAGAAAATATTATTCTTCTATTAAAACTTTCAACTGACATTTCACTCCCGCTCACGCACACACCTTGGCATTGCCAGAACATTTCAAGAATTATCTAAATGTACGTATTTTTTAGGATAGAAGGTGATTCCCTGATCTATCATACATAATAGAAGGACACAGATAATTATGAATTTTGTTGTATTTCGTGTATATTGTATTTGAGGAGTCTACGATACTTTGAATGCTATCATATGTATATGTCGTTCGCGGAAATGGTCGTAAAAGCCACACTAGGCGTAACAGGAACTGGACCTAATGGACCGAAAGGATAATATCATGTTACTATTTTAACTGAATCATATAGTGATATGGATAAATAAATTAAGTTTTTGAATATGATCTCAATTTACACTGATTTCGGTCGAAATTTTTTAAATTAGGTAAATAAAATTCAATAGATATTTTAAAAAGGAATAATATTCCTGGATTGGATTGTATTAAAGAAATCCAAGTGGTATAGACGAATCTAATTGTAATATGGATTTGTAACTTCGGAAATCATTCGTAGGGGGTATATTTTGAAAACCTGGCTTTTGCTCAGTTAGAAATCCACTTTCGTTATAATCGTAGTTCCTTTCTTATAATTTTCCCTCGAAATATTTACATTCGAAATAATTTAAACCAAAGCTATTGTTTTTCAAGTTAAGCCCTTTCGCTCTAGACTAGAGAAACCGTCGTCTGGTTGACTTCATAGAACGCCAACCAACTTTATATCAAAGCCTGTCTCTCTTTAACAGTTCATCTTCCAGTTTTACGAGCACTCCTTTTATAAAGATACATCAAATCGAAACAGCAATATTTATTATCACATAAAAAACTAAATTGAAATAACAGTCCAACAACAACAAAAATAATTTATAATCACATTCTCTGAAGTGCGTGATATTTAAATCAGCATGTAAGTAAAATTGCAAAGTTTTAGGTACGTATATACATTTTAACAATTTATTCAGACACTTTTTAAAAGTGAATTACATACAAAATCTTTGGATCCAGCCTGCTTGTACAGTCAAGAGCATCAAGTTGTACACACAGGACGTTTTCAGTTCGTATTTCAGTAACTGTAAGTGGTATAGAGTCGCGTTACGAGTCTTTACTATACCGGGTGTTGGTGACAGCGTACCGAAAACTGACAGGGGTTGCTTAGTCAACGAAACTGAACAACCTTCACCAGGAAATTCTTTCAAGAAATAAAAAAAAAACTGATTAAGGTTTTTAGTTCCGTTCACTGAGCAACCCCTATCAGTTTGCGGTACGCTGTCCCTTACACTCGGTATTACATGTTTGCGGTGGTGGCGGGGAAGGCTCGCATCTCGAGATGGTCGATGGCGGGTGGCGGGTGCCGCTGGCGGCTGTTGTCGAAGGTCTAACGGCTGATGAACGGCTCCCGGCGCCGGCGACGGGTGCTCGGCGTTGCGCCTGACCCCGGGTTATTCGTCGTCGCCTCTGTGCCGTTGCTAACGAACGAAGCTGTCGACAAATTCAAGTGTTTTGGAACTACTCGTTAAAATAACATTTTATGATTTTTAACGATTCAATAGAAGAAGTTTTTGAAATTCGTTCGTCTTTAAAGTTATCTATACTTTAAAAATTGTAGATAGAAAATTGTAGATTCATCAACGCAAAGCCCATATTACTTTTTATTTATTATTTTACACCAGCGGATGCCAAAGAACGGGAGAAGTTGACAAGAAAAAGTCAGGAAGCGGACCCCAGCATTAGCTGGGAAAACGCTAAGTAGAAGAAGTTTCTTTATTTTCCACTTTTCACGATATTTTAAAATTTTCAAAATGGGGATGTGTTTGTCCTTACATTGTGGTACTTTTTACCGCGGAACAACAAATTATACCCATGGGAAAAAAATTAGCTGCAGGTGAAATCTACTCGTATGTTATGTAGCTATATTCTGCTAATTTGTTAGTAGGACGTTTAGTCGGAAAACTACTATATTTAGTCGGGAAACTCTTCAGGGAAAATTAATAGAGCTTCTAAACGAACAAAATCAAATCACTCGCGATTTATTGAAATAACTTTAGAAATTCTATATGAATATGATTTTAAAAACAAGACAAACGTTGAGAATATTCAGATGTTCCTTTAGATAGTTTCACCTAAACATTTTTAATGATCTCTTCTAATACACCAGACCTATACACATGTCCTAAAAGTTTCCACTATACTTACTTCATGAAGATTTTAAAAGCAAATATATTAAAAGATTCGGAGCGGACATCTGATCGCTCTGATAACCAACACCTAGGCGCGGATCGGTCTTACAAAGAATAATTATAAACTTATTGGAAACTTAATAACGACTACGATACGGCGGTAAACTTGTATTGGAGCCAATCTAAACTTTCCTTTATAAATTTCATTACCACCACGATGACAGCGAGTAAAATATTAATTTATGCGACCGTAGTAAGGGTTAGCTAAACGACCGTGAATAAATTGACATTACGGGGAACTCTTGGTGAACCTAAGGCAATTCTAAGTAAGGCCTAGGCCTCGGTCTAGACCGAAGACCCGTCAGCTACAGACGAGCTTTTCTCTAAAATAACAAGTCAATATTATAAAAAGATAAAGTGCAATTTGGCGCAAAAAATAGATTAAACAATCTTCCTGGATCTGCACCAGATGTATACAATGTTCTTTTTTGGTTGTATTAAAGAAAGCCGAGTAAACAACGTGTAACAGAAAGGGTTTATATGCACCCTGAGGGATATGAATCTGCCCATAAAAGGAATGAAGGTCGAAATACGAAAAAGAAAATGGTTCCCATGCTAAATGTGCTATCAGCTGATGCATTTTGCATGGAAGGCAATTTTTCTTTTTAATTATGTTCCTTGGGAAAAGTTGTTCTTTCATGGGCAGATTCATATCATTCAAGGTGCATATGTTACGCACAATCCTCGAAATTTAAGTTTCAAAACGATCATTGACGATCATTCCGCGGACTGGCAAACACGAAAAAGCCAATTAACGAATTCGGGGTTAGGCAGCCGGCAGGTATGTAAGAAGGAAAACGACCAATCCGCGGAGTGGTATTGACGAAATGCCAGACCCCGAACTAATAAAAAAAAAAGTCATGGGTCGCCGGGTCAACATGGGTCATGTCTGCAGGGATGAGTTGTCAGTGCGGGGATAAGTTATCAGTGCGGGATGAGTTGTCAATGCGGGGATGAGTTGTCAGAACAACGGGGGTAGGATGTCAGTGCGGGGATGAGTTGTCAATGGGGGATGAGTTGTCAGGACGGGGATGAGTTGTCAGTGCAGGGATAAGAAATAATAATTTCTTCTATTTCATTTCGCGGTGAGGTCAAATCAAAAACTGCTCACTTCGCGGTCTGGCATTTCGTCAATACCACTCCGCGGATTGGTCGTTTTACATACCTGCCAAACCCCGAATTCGGCAATTGGCTTTTTCGTGTTTGCCAGTCCGCGAATGGTTGCTTCAAAACGCTCAATGGCCGAAGTACAACCGAAATAAAAGGACATTTCGGGGATTGCGCGTTTTGCATTTGCCAATCCGCTAAATGATCCTTCTTTCCGGCCAATGAGCGATTTCGGGGATAGTGCGTAACACATATACCTTTCTGTTACACGTTGTATAGGTAGATGCGTTGGCAAGGCCTTGGGTATACCGAGAGAGAATCCATAATACAGCCGATATAACCACTTCCTGCCATATCTCTCTATTCCTAGTTATGATATTATGCCGCATTTAATTGTTTATATAACAACTGATATTTACATACGTATTAATTATTATATTGTGATATTAATCTGCATTGAAACTATTGTTTCAGATAGTTAAACATAACTTGTCATTTTAATAAGTAACATATAAGTAGCTCCAGCATTATGCGACGCTCGCTTTTCATAGATAGTACAATCCCACACCCTGAAACCTAAATACTTAGCGAACACAATTCAATCTAGTTTCAGAGAGGTTTTTTGTGATTTCAATCAGTTTCTATGTTGAAATTTTAGTCACTTACACACACTTCTTGAAAAAGTTGTAAAAATGTTTTCGTCAACACGCGCAGATTCACCTTGCTTCTGACTGATGTTTGTGTGAAGTGGCCTCTGGTATTGCAGACGACGTCTATAGGTTTCAGTGACCACTTACCATTTTATGATAATTTCTACTTTAAGCCTCCTACACACAGTGCCAACCTGCTGCGAGAGGTTGCACGCGCTCGGGTCAAGGTTACTTAGCGCTTGGAGTTAAGGTTGTGTTCCGGCAGGTATGCCCCGGCGGCATGTGTGTAGCAGCCTTAACCAAACATAAATACGACTACTAAAGAGAACAGAAGCGATGTTTTTTGATGGATGATTAAGATTGTCTACAAAATAAAATTCCTATTTATAAAACAGTATTAAGTGCTAAACTTTGACCACTGTAACTTTGCATTTGTCATTTAGTAGAAAATGTGAGTTGGCAATTATTTCTGTTAGCAAAATATGATCTGTCAGTAAACTTTTTTCGCATAAGCATAGAGACAGTGATGTCAGCTTATTTTTTTTTAATTTCCCGCGTTTGCAAAGTTACACTGGTCAGAGTCTAATAAATTTGCCCGTTATTTCTGCGTCCACCCTATTAAATGGATCGGCTGTACAGACATTAATAATTACCCTCACTGACAATTGAATTTTATTTCCATGGAGACCGTAGGAACCCTCGTCCAATCAGCGAAGCCTGATGACCAGACTAATCGTTTTCCACACCTAATCAAACTGAGACCTTTTAATCTACTTGGTGGTCGAGCACTCTAGCTGGCAATCACAGAGAGTTCTAATTTAACGGCAGCTCTGGCGCGACAAACATTACTTTTATTTACTTTAATCACATAGCTTTACAGATTAAAGCCTTGCGCTTCAATATCACAGCTATTAAATAGAAAATAAAAATAAAGAGTACCCACCCAACTAACTACTTCGTCGGGAAAGTAAATTAATTACGCACCCTATGCTTTTCCTTATTCAAGCTATTTCAGTGACAATACGAAACCCAAGGCAATTTCGCACTTTTTGTCAGCCTATTTTACTTGGAGCTTTGACTTTCATAAGTCTGTTTCATCCATCCATCCTGAACATCGTTTGGCGTATAGTTTGGTTGGTGGAACAAAACATATACTATGGAGTGGAGACTAAATTTAATAGTTGTGTATCAGTTTCCAGATCATTAATTATCACCATCTAGTTTAGGGGATAGTCCATTCCAGGTCATGCGTTTCACTTTCACGTATTTTTAGTATGGTGACTTTTAGACAGGTGTATTACTAGATATTAGTTTCGTTATGTTTGTAATGTTATATTGTACTTTTGTTATGTTGTTTGTGTATTACTGTGTATTTGTCTCCTTAAGTGCAATAAAGTATTTTGTATTGTATTGTATTGTATTGTAATAAACTCAAAGTACCTACTCAAACAATAAAAAATCGTTATTAAAAAGCTAATGGCCTCGATTCTCGCCGTCCAGTTACTAATTCTAATTCTTAGTAGCGCTGTCACTTTTTAACATTTGACATAAGAACAGGATAGCAAATAAACACATGTATTTGACATAAGCTGCTTTAAAAAAGAACTGAGGATAGGTTTTACGTCAAATAAGCAATCTAATGTCAAATTTAAGCAATCTAATGTCAGATTAGGAATGTCAAAGTCATATGTTTATTTGCTATCCTGTTCTTATGTCAAATTACAAAAAGTGACAGCGCTACTAAGAATTAGAATTAGTAACTGGACGGCGAGAATCGAGGCTACTATATCCAGAAGAAAATCTAAATCTCACGGTTAAACGGTATTAAACCTGCGTCAGGAAATCTAACTTAACTAGTCTATGATAAACTAGTAATGGCTTCATGTCAATAGTTCCATTATCATCACCTGTCCGACGAATTCCAATCGCTGGCCACATACAGGGTGACTGAAAACTGTAAGAATTTGCTCAGCCAACAAAACTAAACAACAAACTTAAAAATAAATTGCCATTACAAAATTAACACTTCGATCATATAATTTGTATTGTGAAGCCAATTTTTTTTTCATTCACCCGAAGAATTTCTATTTGAAAATTGTTCAATATGTATGACTGAGCAACTCCCACACCTTTCAGTTTTCGGGACTTTACGGGACTTCCCCTCACACCCTGTATTTCAGCCGGTCAGTGAACAGACACCCCTTGTATTATCTACTCCCGGCCCTGTTCTATCGGTTATTTGTTGATAACGTGATTTAATTATCGCTATCAGATAATGTTGCTAAGCTTATATCTACCTATATACACACAAAAATAAAAATCTTTCCTCACTTTTGCAGTTATTTTCATTATAACTATGAAACATTTACCTGTGATAATGGGTCGGGACATATCGGTGGGCTCGGTGTCCCATAAGGTATTATTATCATCACAGCTTATGAAGGCGCAGAGCAGGCTGAGCACAATGTTGGAAATTAATTTATTTTTGCGATAGAGAAAAATATATATTATCGAAGGGAGAAATAAAAAGGTGCGTTGGGTTGGGGTAAGATCGGATAATTCAAATAACTCCCAAACGCGGCAATATTTTTTTATTCTGACAACACAATATTAAACTCCATTTCAATCTGCCCCTCCCTTTGGTCTGCGGTCGTCGCAGTGATAGGGCATACATGTTTTAGGCACAAAAGTAAAACTCAACATTTTCATGTCCCAGTGAAGATCCGACCTTCTTCCAGACTTAATGTAATATTTTCAGGAACCCCTCTAAAAAACCGAAAAACCGTCCGATCTTACCCCAACATACCTTAATATTTCGAGCATGATATTAAACATTGGGTAAATTTCTATAGTAAATAATTTGATAGGCATCGAATAGTTAAGGATAAGTTTTAATAAATGAATGTGTCTGTTATATTATATTATAATATATAGTTAAAACAAAATTCAGATATACTATCTTCTAATTGTCGCTCTTCCACCCGCCGGGTAATAAATGTTACAAAGTAAATGGGAAACATAGTCCTAGTGTCAAAATGTACAAACTGCCTAGTGCCAAAATGTCATATTGCCTCCATCAGTAATTCTAAAAGGTCAGACTTGATCTTACATTACCTCTGAATACAGATACAAATATAGATCAAACTTATCATAACGTATCTTGTATGTATTGAGCTTTTTTTGCGGGCTAATATTTTCTTACTTGGGCAATTATTTGTCGAAGTCCCCAATAACAATCTTAAATTAAAAAAATAGTACAACAAAAAAACACCGTGACTAACCCTAATTGTTTGTAGGTATTGTAGTATACATAGAATATTGTTACATTTAGGTACCTACTCTACAGAATAAAATACGGTAGTCTCTATAGACTTTCAACTCTCAATAAAGTCTTCGACGTAAAGTAGCGTAGGTATATCACATGGCTAAAACTAAAACATTAAATACAATAAGTTAAAATGAAATATATTTTTCGGCTACGTAATTTACATTTATGCTGCGTATACCTATACTAAATCAAAAGCAAGATTAATTTTAATACGACCGTAATTATATAATAGTTTTAAGTTTTGTAATGAAATGTAAAAACTAATTTATAGAGTCTTTACATCCATTCTTTCTTTTTACCTGTAATAGTAGCGTAGGTAGTACGTACCTATAATACGCTTTGAACCTGTTACAATTTAATCGCGGGATCATTTAGTATATCGTATTTAAAAGTTCGTAGTATGCTCCGTATGCCTAAAAGTAGGAGTATTCAGGTTAAAAAAGTGCTCACTGGAAACGCTACTAGCCCTGGCTGGGTGAGAGGAGGCAGCGCGACGCACGGCGACGCCGCGGCGCGCGCGCCTGCGCAGCCACGGCATGGTCTGCCGCAGCGCGCGCCGGAAGTTCTGCCCGCTCAAGCAGTACAGGATGAAGTTGATGCCGAAGTTGGTGTCGAAGAACATAATCGACAATTGCTGCAGGGTCGTGATCCACTGCTCGTGGTCGTCTTGTCCAGAACCGCTCTGAAATAAAAGTCACTGTCAAGCAATAAAAATGCACACAGAAAATAAGTTACACGAAATATTTCATAATCGGAAACGAGACTAATGAAGTATTAATTTACCAATCAACATTTTTTAACAATAATGGCACGTAAACATATTTCATTCAAATCAAAACCTTTTGTTAGATTGTCCTATCTATCTATTATACCCAACTTTTTATCTTGTCCCGTCTCGACCCTCATTAAAAGTAACGAACCTGAATAGTTCTTATTGATGAGATTTTCTATCACAACAATATTAGGTACCCAATAAGGTGAAGGTCCTAAAGGGACGTATAGGGCTATAGGCCACTTTTTACTGCGAGAAAATTTATAATAAAACAATAAAAAATTACAGCTGGCTTAAACAGCGTGCAAAAAGCTTTTGTTTAAAAAAGTACTAAGCGAAAAAATTTGCTTGCACATAAGTTATCTAAATGTTTATTTATTAATTTTTGATACTGAATGAAAAATATCGTTTAGACCAATTATTGGCATTGCAGTACTCATTATTGACACATGTTAGTCTAATTATTGTCACTCATCAGCTATGAACATTTTATTTATCCTTTTTACCTTTACTTTATATCGTTACCAATATCTAATTTCATCATCAACATCATCATCATCATGAAGTCAAAGGACGTATTTATTTCTAATAGGTATAACAATGAGTAAAAGCAATCAATTCAAAAAGTTTTATATTTTGGTATTTTGAAGACATAAGCAGGAGCATCTTAGTTGTTTTACTAGGTAACTCTAAGAAGTATTGTAATGAAAATCTAATAACGTAAACGTAACAAAAAACTAACAAAATTTAAAATTTCTAGATAACTTTAACAATCTGTTAAAAATTTAAATTTATATTAAAAATCTATATGTTAAAGAAGAAGTTTAAAAATTTAAATTTATATTAAAAATCTATATGTTAAAGAAGAAGTTAAATTCCAGAATTTTAAGCAAGATAACTATGAACAGAGTTTCAGGTTAACCTGCCTTTGAATAGAAATTTCCTGAGAATTCCTGAGGACCCTGAATATCTAGAACCACGCTTCTGATTGCCAGGAGTGTTGCGGTAAACTGTGACATTTCAACAAATTCCGTTGTTTGCTTTACGTCTTGGTATCGTTTGAGCTGTCTTCATAAATAAAAGGCTAGATAATTAACTAACTCGCTGATCTATCAACGTACAGATCAAACCACTGAACGGATTGAGCATGAAGGTTTGGTACGGATATTTTTAAAATCAAATGCTGTAGGCAGTTAACACAGAATTTGGGATTTCATGTGTAATATGGTAAGTAGAATCTGAAACTTGGCTCGAACCAAGCTGCGGGAAAAGCTAGTAATATCTATACCTTGTTCAAATTACAATAGAAAACAAAAGAAGCAGTCGCAACAAACATTTTCGTATTTTTTTATCAAATTTTACTGAAAATTTATTGGCCTACATATGGAATATATCCTCATTTCCCTTTTGTTTTCCCTAAAGTTAGTGCCAACCACCCGACAATGAACCTGAAACACATTTTAAACGTCTTACTTTCCTTATTTAGAACGAACTGTAGATACTTATTATTCAATCGCGTTGTTAGTTAGTTGCAAGAAGATGGGAAAAATATATTTTTTTAAACTATTATTACACGTGGTAGTTACTCTGCATAATTCTATATGTAAAAACAGTGCCTTTTCCTGGAGTTGTTGCTTTGAGTTCGTTAGGTACCATATTTACTGAAGCCATTAGCGATGAGTAACAGAATCTACCGTAGATTTTTAATGTGAAACAAACTCAAAGAAACCTTTTTTTAAGCAATATCATATTTAATAAATAATGACTACTATTTATAAAGTAGGTTACTTTAAAGCTATATTATAAATAATAATTTAGTTACTAGTTATTAGATTTTTGGTAGGGAAAACTTCCCAAAAACTGATAGGGGTTGCTCAGTTAACAAAACTGAGCATTCCTGTTCTTATGTCAAACTTGAGAAAGCGACAGCGCTATATCTTAAAATTTGCTAAGGAATGTTGCCGCCAGAATCAAGAGGATTTTTGATGAAATTATCATTCTCACTTTCACCCAATTTTAAATTAGAGTGATGTCTAGCTAGACTTTAGCCAAAATCGAATACTACATTTATGGGCGCTTATGGAACACGTGATCACGAAAATAATATGACATTAGAAAGGATGCTGTTTTAATACAATGAGATAATCCAGATTTATGTTCAAACAAGCATTCTGCCCCCCAACTTCATCTACGGCTAAATGACTTTTTCCGTTAAATGATTGGATTTTCCCGCGTTTTCAAGTAGCCTTCGTGTTTCCTGTTAATAGCCAACATGTTTACTAAAATCCGTGTAGCCATTTTAGTCAATAAGAAACAAATACATACTCACACATTTACACACAAAATACTGTTTCTTATTTTGAATAAATTTCTAAAAAAAATCATTCTAAAGCTTTTTCCTAGATCCCATGGCTGTTAGCAAACCCAATGTAAAGCCCAACTAAGGACTAACTGATTCAATAAGTAACGCTCTATAAAAACTAGAAAAATCTCTAACCCCAAGATCCCTAAAAAATATTTTTTCTTTGGAAATTGAAATTACAATTCTACAAGTTTTACTTCAGTACCTACTACGGCTTAAAAAGGAATACTATTTTGACAGTGTCTCGAGCCACCGAAAACATCTCGTAGAGATATTGTAGCACTAACCGCGTAGACGCTACGTCGCCGTAGCATACCGTAGCAAATACAGCTACGTCTTCAACAAATGAAAACATAATAATAACCTCAAAGATTTTTTACTTATATAAATGAATCTCATATTATTGTCATTGTGCAATGATGAGTGAATATAATTTTCGTGTGTACAGTCACCAAAAATATTTTTTATATTTATGAATATATTATCTGGGCGGTGCTGTAGGTGTGGGTAACTAAAACCTAGAAAGTATCTAAATAGTTTTTAAAATCTAGCAATTATTTATTAGCAAATATTAGTTTTTAATTTATTCGCTAACAAATGCGCGCCATTTACATCTGTTTAGGTTACACGAAAGTTTAAATTGGGTTCAAGATTGATTCGCCAGCTTATAATTTATTCAGTTAATATGTTACGGTAAAATCAAATCGCCAAGCTTTTGCAATCCAAAATTACATAAGAGGTGAAATTAGCTGCTGAATAATTAAATGAACGTCGACACAGCATACGATGTATGAGTAGAGTGTATCACTTACCATATCTTTAGCGTAAGCGATCATTCGCACGACGTAAGCTGGCATGTTGAGGACTACGAAGACTGAGGAGACGATGAGCAGCATTCTGGTGACGCGCTGCTGCGAGCGCGGGCAGGCGAGCAGGCGCGGCGTGCGCCCGCCGGCCCCCGCGGGCTGCTCCGCCTTCATCAGCAGGTGCCGGGCGCGCTCCAGGCGCCACACGCCGATCATTATCCACGTGTTCATTATTATTATAACCGTTAGCGGCACCAACAACGTCACTATAGTATCTACCAAGTTAAATCTCGCAGCGTAGTCCATGTACTCGTAGTCGATGCTGCATTGATGTTGCGTAGCTTTCGCGAAACGCAGGACCGGAATATTTAACAAAAGAGCGGCTAGCACGATACTGAGTATTATGTGGCGCGCTCTTGTGACCGTGCAGATGGCATTCCGCTGCAGCGGGTACAGCACCGCGACGAACCGCTCGACGGTGAACGCCACCACAAGCCACGCGCTCAGGCATGAAGTTACATACGTTACGTACACAAAAATCTGACAAAACCCTTTACGGTAAAACAAATCGGCAATATGACCAGCTTCTAGCCAAGGAGGGAGCAATTGAAATAGAAAAATTGTATCAGATATCGCAAGTGCTGATAGATATTGACTGGTAGACTGTAAACGCAGTTTGCTGCTAAAAAATACAAAAACGGAAACTAAATTTCCAATAGTTCCGAGAGTTATTAATACAGGAGTATAGTAAAAAATAAAAGCACTAGCAACTTTGGCGGCTAGCGTTTGATTCACGACTTCGAAATAAGTATAAGTGTAGTTGTAGTCGTCGTAGTAAGTTTCGGGACTCGTGTTGTTATCAGTCATGGCGCGGCGTGCGACCGCCGCGCCTCCTCGCCGTCGACTGGTCGCCTGGCGGGAACCGTGATCAATCTGCCATGACTATGTGTCTGTCACGGTACTGATAGCGGTCCTTGCAAAAAAAGGGACACACCTGAGATTTTCCCACATAATTGAACCTGGAGCGGAATATAGACCGCTCAGGCACGGAAGGTCGAATTACCGGAATGTCCACTAGTCCATTTAGTCCATTTCCCACCCTCTTCGATACTTGCTGCTTGCGCCCCTCTTCTAGCTCTCTCGAAGGGATTAATTAATGTAAATTACTTTTATGTAGATAAGTCTTTTGCGTAAATATGGAGAAGCGTAGTTCATTAAAATGTTTGGCATATAACTCTGTCATCTTTTTTTTTTACCGTAGCGAAGCGAACAATCAAATTTTATTTGTCCAATAAATAGCCACGCGAATGTCATTTCGATTTGCTGCCTGTCTTCCAGCTCGCAAGAGTCTGAATTCGCCAATTCTGTTAATCAGATACAATAACATTTTAAGGAAGGCATCGATTTAATAGTGATTTGATTGACGCCGAGACCTGTACAGACAACTGAAACTAAAAATGACAGAAAATCTTTTATTTTACGTAACAAGAGCACTGTTTTGCCTTTGTTCTGTTGTGACCTGCTTTGCATTTCGCTATGCTGTGGAGTTTGATCATTGGCGGTAGTGTTAATTTATCTTGTGATAGTTAAGACTTTTATATTTTAATAATAACTATTACTCACTTATTATTGACCTAGATTTTCATTCGTCTCTGCTTAATGTCAGCGAAAATACACCAATTCGACGGTAAAATAAATACAGAAATAATGCAGACGTCAATATGTGCTGTTAAATGTGAGTTGTTTGCACATTTTATACGAGCTGAGTAGGTACGCGATGCGCATTATCTATTTTATACATCTTCTCGGGTCATTTCAAAGAAGTAATTCGGTATTTGATGTTATCATACAACTAGTGTTCAATCAGCAAAAGAAACTAAGATACAATACTCAATGCCGGCGAAATTCTTATATGACGGCCTAAACAAAGGTCGTTTCGCCACGTTTGACAAGTTTTGAGGGTTATTGAATATGATTGCGTATATAAGTGCACCATACGGTTCTACCCCGGTATACGGTTTTGGAACGGTCTCCCCTATAAAAGAATTTATTGGGAATATTAGACTATTGTGATATTAAGAATGGTAACGGGGTGATTTTTGTTCTCGTAAAAGTCAGTAAGGTATGTTAGGCGATATATGGTAACTACCTGTCTCTATAGCAACTGAAATGCCCTGAAACTTTTGTCATATGTGTGGTGGAAACGGCGAAATTATAGAGCGGTGGATGCCAAGGGATATAGACGTGATATTATGTAATGTATTAAATACATGTTGTTTGTTGGCAGGTTCAGAGAAAGATCGCGGCACGCTAGACGCTCTACTATGCACCACCTACTGTCGATCGCAATTGTACCTGTCTCGACAACTGTCGCAGCTTCACCCGGAGCTGACCATGCCGATGTTCTCAGGTATTTATTACAAAATATCATATTAATAAACAATCTATGCTTTCCCGCTCCTGAGCAAAGAGCGAGGCCTAATGTTACTATCTTTTAAAACAGCCAACATTTGCCAACGTCGTCTAGCCATCTCTTTCAAGGACTACTTACTCCGTGACGCTGCCCGTTAGGAAGGGACTATAGGGTGTCATTTCGAACTGTTTTATTTTAGCTTGGCGCTCTTCTGCACGGCATCTATAGGTATATAGCTTTCGGCTTCTGTCACTTACCGTCCGAGCTAACTTGCGCGCTGCAACATAATTTTGTCACCGCAATACCTTTCTTTACTACGGACTATAAGAGACATTATAAAAAAATAAGCAGCGCGCGAAGTAAAGTGGTAACAAAATGTCACGCATTTGTATGCTGATGTTGTCAGATAATTAATTAACTTGAATAACGTGCTAATTTACAAACTGAGAAAACTTTTTTTTATCCTGGGGGGGCGTGGGGGAGATGAAATTTAATTTAAACAAGCCTATGTTTATACGACACGTGAAATTGAAGGTCATGTTTTCTTGTGTATTTTGTCAATAAGTAATTCTTGTCATGTTTTGATACGGGGAATGTCACGCCTTTAAGGTTTGTTTGAGCTCACCCCATCCTTGATTCTGTCTCGGTTTGCTTTTGTCACCCATCGGAAACAGAAATTCTCTATTATTCTGTAGAATTTGTAATAATGAATAAACTCAGCCAAACGAAAATGATACAGAACCTTTAGGTCCATTTTGTCCACTTCCTAAATTGTCGACTTCCCAAAAAGTTGAGTTTCCTAAAATGTTGACTTTTCATAGTTTCGCAAAATGTTGACTTCCCAAAATGTTGACTTTTTTTTCCTTCGCCAAAGGGGTCCGGAACTTAGAAAAGTTTTGATTGATTTTGTATGGACCATCGACTTAGCCGAATTTTCGAGTGCAATTAGTATGGCAGCTGGACTTGTAAAATTTTACAAATTTCGAGAGATGGATAAGTTTAAAGGGACTCTGGCGAAAAATCAATGCGCCCCCCCGAAAAGCGGGGGCTCGGGGGGCACAGCCCCCCGCAATAAAAAAAAAGTAATGGTGTGTAGGGACAAATGATAGGTCTTGTCGAGATCTACATTTCGAATGACAGCTGTCAAACTTAAAACGGCCATATCTCAGAAACTATCGATCCTAGAGTAATGGTGTGTACGGACAAATGATAGGTCTTGACGAGATCTACATTTCGAATGACAGCTGTCAAAATTAAAACGGCCATATCTCGGAAACTATCGATCCTAGAGTACTGGTGTGTAGGGACAAATGATAGGTCTTTACGAGATCTACATTTCGAATGACAGCTGTCAAACTTAAAACGGCCATATCTCGGAAACTATTGATCCTAGAGTAATGGTGTGTAAGGACAAATGATAGGTCTTGACGAGATCTACATTTCGAATGACAGCTGTCAAAATTAAAACGGCCATATCTCGGAAACTATCGATCCTAGAGTACTGGTGTGTAGGGACAAATGATAGGTCTTTACGAGATCTACATTTCGAATGACAGCTGTCAAACTTAAAACGGCCATATCTCGGAAACTATCGATCCTAGAGTAATGGTGTGTAAGGACAAATGATAGGTCTTGACGAGATCTACATTTCGAATGACAGCTGTCAAAATTAAAACGGCCATATCTCGGAAACTATCGATCCTAGAGTACTGGTGTGTAGGGACAAATGATAGGTCTTTACGAGATCTACATTTCGAATGACAGCTGTCAAACTTAAAACGGCCATATCTCGGAAACTATCGATCCTAGAGTAATGGTGTGTAAGGACAAATGATAGGTCTTGACGAGATCTACATTTCGAATGACAGCTGTCAAACTTAAAACGGCCATATCTCGGAAACTATCGATCCTAGAGTAATGGTGTGTAAGGACAAATGATAGGTCTTGACGAGATCTACATTTCGAATGACTGCTGTCAAACTTAAAACGGCCATATCTCGGAAAATATCGATCCTAGAGTACTGGTGTGTAGGGACAAATGATAGGTCTTTACGAGATCTACATTTCGAATGACAGCTGTCAAACTTAAAACGGCCATAATTATCTCGGAAACTATCGATCCTAGAGTACTGGTGTGTAGGGACAAATGATAGGTCCTGACGAGATCTACATGACAGATAACAGCTGTCAAATGTGAAACGGTAATCTGAAATTTAGATCTCGTCAGGACCTATCATTTGTCCCTACTCATCAGTACTCTAGGATCGATAGTTTCCGAGATATGGCCGTTTTAAGTTTGACAGCTGTCATTCGAAATGTAAATCTCGTCAGGTCCTATCATTTGTCCCTACACACCAGTACCTTAGGATCGATAGTTTCTGAGATATGGCCGTTTTAAGTTTGACGGTTGTAGTGTTTTTTTTTTATTGCTTTTTTTTTATTGATTGATTTTTCTTGTAAATTTTACAAGTCCAGCTGCCATACTGATTTTTCTTGAAAATTTTACAAGTCCAGCTGCCATACTAATTGCACTCGAAAATTTGGCTAAGTCGATGGTCCATACAAAATCAATCAAAATTTTTCTAAGTTCCGGACCCCTTCTTTGGCGAAGGAAAAAAAGTCAACATTTTGGGAAGTCAACTTTTTGGGAAATGGATAATCAACTTTTTGCGAAGTCAACATTTTAGGAAACTCAACTTTTTGGGAATGGGGAGTCGACATTTTAGGAAATGGACAAAATGGTCCTAAAGGATACAGAAGACTTCGTGTTCCTCCCTACCCTTGTCCATACAAAGGTCGCAAAGAAAATAACCCCGAAACCAATTCCAATATGTAAATAATACACAAACTGCGACGAAAATGTATAAGCTTTTATTTTCTTTCCAAAATAGTCCTACGTGCTACTACGTGTTACAAATGTAAGTTGTCAACTCACTGCATGCATTAACGAGTTTGCATACCTGAGTAGACTTTTTGACGCATGAGTAAATAAAATGTGGAGAGTACAAATTATACGTGAGCGGAATTCAAACACGTATCTCATGGCGACGCGTGCCACTGCTATCGCGTTTTCGACGAGCATATACAATAAAACAAAATCTCACAGCTCTCCCTGTATTTGTATTATGACAAATGGACAATGATATACCTACATCTAAACTATTAAGACCAAGTTTCTGTGTCCAGAACTAATACCTACCTATTTAAATTCTTCATTCAATTCATTTAACTTGCCCGAACTCAAATCGAACCTGAAATCCTCTGAGCAGAAGGCAGATTACTACCAACTACACTATCAAAGGATTCGCGCGTAAAATAGACAGACTGTGAAGTGTAATGGTTATTGGTGAAACCCCAATCGATAGAGACAATACATTTTCGTAACTGCTACACGCAGTAGATAAGATATGTAGGAGATCGCTAGAATAGAGCTAAGTACGATTATAGGCTATTAATTTTATTAGTTTACCCATAAAGACTCACCTTGCACTTAAATTGACGCTATGAGGAATATTTCTTGAAATGATCGTGGTTTCGATTGAAATTTAAAGCAATAACTCTAGTGAGAGTCTGCTGTAGTGGGAGGTAACAAAAAATATATATTCAGTTGTTAAAAGAACCCGATGGGCTAACAACCTGTAAACACAGTAGTTAATACACAACACAGTTCTCGCTTAAATAAACTCCAAAAATTGTCAGGCATCGTGGAAACACCCTATCATAACATTGTTGATACTGTCTATCCCATCAGTGATAAAAGCGTGACTATTCTGTATTATATGCGTAAAATTACCTACATTGTTTAAAAAAAAATGAACTGTCAGTTTTTCACCCTTATAAAATAATATAAGCTAGAGCAGTTTACCTACTGACCCATCCGATGTACCCATCTGTACACGGAATATGCAAAAACCTTGCAAATTAAACGCTTTCAGTGTTCGGAATGTCAACATTGCCAGCCCTGTTAATGAAATAGGTATTTTATTTATGAATATTTTATTTACTCACGGTAATTTTTTGATTTCTTAATTCTCCCAGTTTAGAAATAAAATTTATGTTCATAGTTAATGGTGTCGATTATGGCTAACATATGTTTATTAAGGATAGCCTAGTATTGTTATTTTCTTCTAAAATTAAAGAAAATTTTATTTAACATCCTAACGGGCCACACTGAGAAGTTTACTTTTTGAGAGCGTGATTCTGCATAGTATTGAACTTATTTACTAATTTTACTATACAAAAAGTTCTCTGAGAGACATCAAAAAGCGTAGCAATATCGCGCGGCGTGGAACGTGCCCAATATACTCGTAGACAAGACGCCAGGACGGCTTTAGGCCGCGCCGAGCTGCACAGCTTGAAACCAATGGCCTCTTCAAGCATCGTCTCGTTATCGCTGTGTGAACCAAAACTAAGAATGCCGTTAAAAATACGTAGTAGTATGGTAGGTATATTTCTTTGACAGCCGTTATGTAAGTTGTAAATATTTATTTATCTTTTACATACATACATACTATCGCGCCTGTATCCCTAACGGAGTAGGCAGAGCGTCAACGACCCAAACAAAGGTCGTAACGCCACGTCTGACAAGTTTTGAGGGTTGTTTAAAATAGATCTGTATATTGCTGTAGTGACAGGTTGTCAGCTAATCGCATAAAATTACAATATACTGAAACCTTTGAATCCCTTAGCTGGTTTTTACCGCATGCCCGGGAGGAGATGCAGCTGGCACATTCTATGTTTTTCTATCGCTCCCAGTCCAGCATGGAAGAATGCGGTAAATTCGTATATAATAGACACTAATGTATTTTATAGTGCAATACATCGTAAATCAGTTTGCTTTTCGCTCAAGGAGCTTACACGTGTCGTATCAAATTTTCCCATGGCAATAGGATATTTTCTAACCGTGAAATGTTGTCTACGTTGCCACTTTTTCTCCATCTTTCCTTCCGACTATCTATGTGTTCGTTCATTGTCTACCTGCTTTTTTATTTCGTCGTGATTTCGACTTCAAAAACCTTTGACACTCCATACTATCCAATGGCAATTTGTTATTTTGTTACGTCCCTCTGGAAGTGTAGATTATTTCTAACTGCAGTGTCAACTTTTAAGCTCTAGACTAGACAGACGGAGTGAAAAATAGACCCTAATGTTTGTGTTTGTACGCAGAGATAACTGCACGGTTCCAAACGGCACGCACGGAGGTGCGTCAGCTGCTGCTGCAGTACCTGATGCCGTGGCTGGTGAACATCGAGCTGGTGGACCCGAACGTGCCGCCCGCCAACCCGCTCTCTTATATACAGGTAGGCTCTCTTCGTAAATATAAGGCTACTTCGAGGTTGAGGTTGAGCCAACAAGAATGGTATTTTTTTTAATACGATTCACAAAAAGAAACTCCGAGAATAAATATATATTTTAGTACTGCATACAAACTATCTCAATAAATTACAAAATTTTGTAAGTTTTTTTCTCATTTCACTGAAGAATTTCTTTGTGAAAGTTGTTCAGTTTCGTTTTCTGAGTCACTCCTTTTAGTTTGCTATGAAAAAACCCTGTACTGAAATGGTAATACGTTCAGGGTTTCGATTTACATTATGTGAGTAAATGAACGCCAAAGACCGAAAAACATAAGCCTCTGAAGTCTGGCAAAGAAACACTGACAGAAAAAATCTATTGCCGTATGTTTGCTAAGATCCTCCATAAAGTAATAAAATAACACATGTGACTGATAATTGTTTGTGTAATGGGTCAAGATAACACAACCCTATGTATTTCCGAGGGTATCGTAAAAGTCAACTAAGGGTTTAATTTCAGGGATTGGGCAACACTAACACAGCCTCACCACAATCACAGCTAATAATCTTATTTATCTTCTACATGAGTATTGAACAAAAACCACATTCTATTTTGAATTTATTGTATCTTCGTAATAAGGAAACTAAGAGAACTTTACAAATCTCAAATCAGCTTTCCCTACAAAACAAGAGAACGAAAACAAAAAAAAACTTTTCCATAAAAGCCAGCTGAAAGAATTAGTTAATTTCTTTTTGCCGCCCTGGGTCCATTATGTTCAGTGAAAAGTTTTGTTGTTTCATGAATTAATTACTTCATCGTGGTAACAAAGTTTTTGATACAAAATCCCAAAGACTGTATATCAAACCCATTTTGCCTACGAGTAGGATAATTCACTCCGATTACCTGTTCTGACAAAATCACATTTGGGAGTAGGAATATAACGTTAAATTTTATATTTCATTCTGCCACCCATTGATTCTAATTTTGGCTTAGACATGTATGAGTGACCTCCATGATATTTATTCAATAAGTGTGTTTTGTCATGTAGGAATAACATTACATAAAATGTTTATTTATTTATTAGAAATGGGTCTGCTCTTGACTCCAGTCTAGATCGGGAGCGACAGAGACTGAGTCGACGATGGAGCGAGCTCACCCAGAAGATGCCTGTTCACTCTAAGTTTGAAGTGTTGGGAGTTGTATGCATTCGGAAAAAACAGACGTATTTAAGAACACACTTTTAAAAAACAATCCTAGCCCTCTTTTTATCGTGTCTCGTGATGAATCCTCCCTCATGCCGGATACAAACCCTAAAATTCATAGACTAACAATTTTATTGGTAAACACAGCATTAACTTCAGAGTATAAGGAATAGGGTTTCTAAAAACCGAGAGCTCATTATGTATGTCGTCTTAAAGAACATACCTACATTAAATAGAACCTGCACTATTGAATAGTTTTCGGAAACCCTTACACTAAATAATATTACCTACATCACTTTCTTCCAATATAATCAGATGGGGAGTTTGAGGTTTCTTCGCTTACAGGTTGTATTAAAGGTATTATAATACGTTTTGATGAATACCTATAAATAATTTAATTTCACTGCGCGCTAATGGTGATACGCTTTTGTTGCCATGCGAACTTACCTATTACTCATATCCTCTTTGAGTCATACACAAGCCCTCCATCTCTTAATTGGAACATAACGTCGCATTCGAAATTGGTGTGCCTTAGTTCCTGCATATTACATTGGGAATTTTCTGTTTGAGATAATCATTTTTCATAATTTTTCAATAAACACATATGATTGAAAGAGGGTTTATTTTCATATAACATGTACATATGAAAAATAACGAAAATTTACTTTCTACGTGATGACATTGCAATTTCGTTGCGTTTCGTTGAGTTGAGTACTCTCCAAATATTTATTTTGTTAAAATCTATGGAAGTAATGTTAAATAGAAATAAACAGAGGCAATAATTTTGAAGATCTTTGTTTATTTTATTACACCTTTATGGCTCTTACTTTTGCACACGTGTATTTTTGTGAATAATATAAATAAATGGTCTATTAAAATTATATGACAGAAAATATGAAAGTCGAAATTAAAGCGGGTAAGAAAGAAAATAATGAACAGGTAACTTAGACGACCCTAAAAACATTGCGTATTAGAACATTTAGACAAAGTGTGTGATTATATGAGTGGGTTCTTTATTAGATTATTTTTTCAGTACCATACGACGGAGGGAGGTCGGACCGGGCGCCGCGAAGGACTTGGCTCAGCGGAAGCAACTGAAATGGTTCTCAACAACCTCTTCTACATCACAGCGAAGGTAAGAAAAAACGCTTTATATCCCTTTATATACCGTCTACTAGCGTGAAAGGCTCTATGGCCTTTCTGTTGAATGTCGATGAACACGAAACGCATCGGTTCGTCGTTTTTTGACCACTTTTCATTTTGAATCTTCAGATGCGGAAGTGTCCGTATGACATTGGTTTATATACCGTCATTTATGTTTCTTAATTTGGTACTTAACTAGGTAAGTTACGTAAGCAAGTGCCTCTTGTATTTCACAAAGTTTCAAGGCCTTGTTTGATACCTTATTAAATTTGATCAGAATCGAGCTATCGACGACGTTTCCCTTTAACGCACTAATTGATCTTCCAACAACAAAATTTAACAACAAGTTAAATTACTTTTAAAGGGAATCACTTCTTTTGAATACAAAATTAAATATGTAAAAATATGCTTTACATAATATTTTACGCGCGAATATTTTAAAATATTTCTATCTTCCGTTATACATACAAAAAAAGCTCTTACACGTAATGTTATCTTTTATCTAATCTAATATTATATATATTATAAACAGAAAATGAATGTATGTTTGTTTGTTTGTTACGGATACACCGTCAAATCACTATGCTATTTAAAAATATTTTTTGAGGCTATGTTAGTGAACCAGGAGAATCTAAGGCCATTTTTTTAGCGGAAAAAACTTAAGCTGGTGGTGCCGCAGTCCGGAAAGCTATAGTCTAAGAATACGGGGTAAAAGTAGGACTGCCATCCGTCCGGGTTTCCCCGAATTTGTCCTAGTTTGGAGGGTGCCCGGGCGGCTTTTAAAAAACATCCCAGTTCACCCGGACGCTTTCTGAATCCGGGGAAATAAAATTAATAAGAAAATTGCGTAAGCCAAGGAGACCTGACCGGTTTAAAGAAATCTAAAGTAAACGATGTTTTTAATAACCTTTTTTTCGGGTGACCTCGGCCATAATCATCCAAATATCCGGGGTTTTGGAGGTATTTGTTCTGGTTTGGCAATTAAGGTGATCTCAGCCCAAGGTGTAAGGTACAGCTTCCCGTAAACTGATAGGGTTTGCTCAATCAACGAAGCTAAACAACTTTATCCACAAAATTCTTTCAGAAAATAAAAACGAAATTTTGGCTTCTCCAAACAAATTGTCCGATCGTAATCGAGGTAATCATTTGGTATGGAAAAGCCATTTATGTAACACATCCTGAATTTTCTGGTGAGAGTTGTTCAGTTTTGTTGACTGAGCATGAGCAACCCCTAACAGTTTGCAGCAAGCTGTCCTTTACACCCGTTATTATAACACATGCTATGAATGATAAATAGCCTTGGTAAAAAAAAAACGGAAAAATATATAATAATAATTATAACAGGGATAATATCTCTTGTATCTAAGCCAAACAAGGAAACGCGAATATAATATTTTTGAAGAGGAATATGGGAATATGCGAGTATATTTACCAAAGGTCATAGATTTCATGTTGCAAGAGACAACATTTTATTGTCCTTTAGTTGAGTCCGACCAACAAAAAAAAAACTATTATGAAATAAATATGACTCTTTATCAAATCAATATAATTGTTTGCGTATCTAAATAATTTAATTTTTATCCGAATTCAATTATTCATCAGTTGTTACTGTTAACACATTTAATTAACTTGGGAGGATTTTGATCTAAGCCTCCCAAATTAATTGAATGAATGAAAAAATACAATTCGTTTTTGTCTACAGTTCAACATGCGCAAATGTGGTACCAGACCTCGAACTATAGTAAAGAAAGTAGCGTAAGGACGCGATATCAAGTAGCAGGCCGCATTGTTTAGGGCAAGGAAGGGTGGAGCGTAGAATGATCGTAGGGCAACATTTGTCGGGATTGCGCGGCGCACCTCTATTTACCCCATCCGTCTAGCCGGTACTCTACGCGACCTTGCGGAACCGCCCTCGTGCCAATGCAAACCCGATAGGGTTACTGCGCTTATTACATATAAAAACATATCCGATTTCTAATTTAATCTGAAAGCTGTTACGTAAACGTACCTCCTGTGTAATAGATCTGCATATGACTGGGTGTTAATCAAAAACAGATTGAATTTGTTACTAGATGGAAATAGTCGGAAATTGCAATCCGACTGCGGAAAAGAATGGCACGTAAATTAAATAGTAAATTAAATGTGTGTTCAGGTGTTTGTTCTCTTTCATTAAAAGCATTAGATTATTTCTACTCAAATATGTAATAGGGTACCGCTTTCTTTATATAGGTAACATCCGTAAAATTTATTTGTAGCCTGTCACCCACATCATAATAACGAATCTCAACAAATTATCTCATAAGTTAGCGAGATATCTAAAATCATAACACCTCCTTCTGGCTTTGCCATAATCGGGTAAATATAGGATATTGCAGGGATCCGATTTCATTCTGGCGTATGTTTTTTAAATGAAGAGATAAGTGAGGTTTATAACGAGATTTAATAACAAAACACTATATCGCACATTCATTTCCTATGCATTGGATTGGAATTGTCGTTTACTGTAGGTATTCCAACTATGCGTATCGATTGCTCACTTGGATTGATTGATTGTGAAATGCTTCGAATGAGTATTGACATTTTCATCATAGTACACGTCTTTTCGCGTTGTACTTATTTGGTTAAATTCAATTAGACCTTTAATTTACCTTTGGGCATTTTAAAACACCGGCCGCCCTCGTCCCGAAACTAATTACTTAGCATATACTGATTTTTAGAATAGAATTTACTCTTTCTGAGCATGTTTGTGAACAGTCAATTAGCTTAATTATCTAGACAGACGGCTGTTGCCGTGCTAGGTAATACTAAGTAGGTACCTACTCATGCATAATTTTTAGGGAAAAGATCATGTTTTTGCTACCTATGTAAACTAATGATTCACATTAATCATGTCATGAATTTGTCACTGCTCAAATTAATAATATCCTGTATAGACCTTATTTGTATTTGTATTTTAAAAGCCTTGTACTAAATTAATGTATGTACATGGTGATGATCGCCTTGCAATATGTGAGAGTTTCTCTCTGTACCCATTTTCGAAAAATTCATACCGTGGTTTTTCTTCGTCTATCGAATCGACGAACGACCCGATAAAACCTGGTGTCAAAGTTTTTGAAATAACGATCACAGACGGTGAACAGGTGCTTAACTTGCAACACCAGGGTACTTCGGGACGTTTGTCGACTTGACAAACCACATGATAGAAGAAGACTGCAAAAAGTGTTCATCATCATCAGCTCATATACGTCCCCACCGAAGCGCACGCACGAGCCTACGCCTCGCTTATTTTCAATTCACTTTAAGAATCATCTTCTTTTTCTTTTTAGCGTGTCGCCTCTGTCGTTTATATTTGTGAGGCCCAGTATACAGCTACAGACAAAGCATTGTCGGTGGCGTTGTATAGGTCCTCCAGTGTGCAGGTGTAGGCACACGCAGGGCAAGTCAAAAGATACACTATTGTCTGGGACACACCACACAGACATGCGCCCTCCGCGCTATAACTTTTAGAATAAAGAACATGTGCAAATATTGAGCAGTGATATTTTGTTCACCAGTTCTCTGACCAGCACCCGAAGGAGATCGAGGAGCTGTGGTCGACGCTGTGCGCCTGCTGGCCTAACAACCTGAAGGTGATCATCAGGTACCTGGTCATCGTGTCCGGAATGGCGCCCAACGAGCTCCTGCCTTACGTAAGTTCAACCTCTTCCTATTGAACGGGATTTCGTGTCGATGTGCGACCTGATGAACCCTAGTGTCACAGTTAATCCGTAGAAATCTAACACACTGCCTATTGCGGATCGCGAGCCCACTAGAACACACAGGCACAGGCAATCTTTTTGTATTGTACAGTGGGCAGCAGGTCGAGTTACCACTTTAACGGACCAATTTATACTGGCTATACAGTATAACCAGAGAAATAACCAGTATATATTGGTCCGTTAAATGTTTAACTCGACCTGCTGCCCACTGTACCTTGCAGCTTAGCTTCGTCCGCTCATTTTCAAGAAAATTACTTTTTGAGAATACGCCGTCCAACTAAAAGTATTAAACTTTATTAAAAAATGTTAACTAATCAATGTAGTGGATAGGGAGTAAGTTTCAATTAATACGGAATCGGTGCGATCAAAGTGAATCAATCTTTTATGAATTAACAAAGTTTTAAATATTTAATTAGCCCTTACAAAGTAAGATGAAACTTAATTAACTTATTATTAAGTTTCATCGCGTTTTGTACGGGTTAATAAGTTCGTTTTATTAATATTTCGCTCTAGCGATATTATTTTCGACCCACGCGGACAATGAACATATGTCGTAATTTTATTCCGTATTACAATACAATAAATTTGTCAGCACCCAAAACGTCGCCGCCGCGTAATTCAATATACAGCATTTACTCAGTCAATTTTCCTTAAAGCGAAGTAAAGTAGGGCATTCTCCTGCTGATAACATCAGTACACTGTACACATAATTTTGGAATTAGTGCACGAAGATTTATTTCATGCTTACATTACGGGGTAGGCAGAGCGTATAACCTAGTAATAGGTTACTTGATGGCAATTTGATTGTAATCTGTATCGCAGAGTATCGCTATAGTGACAGATTGTCAACCCATCGCATAAATTTCAATACACTAACCCTCTAATCCCCTTTGCTGACTTCTACAACATGCCCGGGAGGAAGGGCAGCTGGAACATTGTATGTTTTTCTATCGCTCCCAGTCCAGCATAAAGCTTTTTTATTGAGGTAATTACTCATAAACGTTATTATGTTTATATTAACACAGTCCGGCATGTTTCTCACTTTATACCTCTGTTTTATTAAAAACCGAGCTTGACTACTTGTATGAAGAGTGGTGCAAGCATCAGTCTTAAATGGCACGTAAAGTGAATGGTATCTTCTCCATACATATTGCTCAGTGGATACATTTGACTTTTTGTGTTTGATTATTATAAACTCAACAACTCCCGGATCGATTAAAAAATCTTTTCTCTTTAGAAATCAACATTATCGCAAGCAAAAAAGGGGCACAGCATAGGTATGGTTGTCATTGGCATAAATTCCTAGCGAAATAATTGTGTCTAGGCTTTATAAAGATATTTGTAGGAACTTTTTCGTAACGTTGTTGTTGATGATTAATAAGGGTCGGTCGAACAGTAGGTAAGGGGTACATCTATAATCCCGCTTTGACGAACATACACGGACCTGCCCATGCTCAAACGGGATTTAGCGAGCTGACAGGGTGACAATAGTATTGACGCAAAATAAAAAAACTCGGTTGCAGAACCACAATAGCCGTACAGCCGTTGTATATTTTTTTGTTTGTAATTTAGACATAGGTATCGTAAATTCATTAGATTAAATCGATTAAATACAGTAGATGATTGATATCTAAAGAAGATGTTACTATTTATTTTAAAAATGTACGATGTGGGTTTTCTTTTATAACACATATCTCTCATTTTAACTCATAATAAAATAACGTATAGTAAAAAGACATAATAATAACAACAGGGGAAAAATATAACGTTTTTGGCCGCCACACCAAGTTGGGTATGGTTGAATAGGTAATTGAAACTGAGTGTAGGTAATAATCTCTTGGATTAAGCATTGTAACTGCTTCTGTTCCGTCTCGTTTTAGTTGCGTTTAAAAAAGAGGTTGAAAGAAGTCGACGCGAGAAATATCTGCTGTCTATTTATTGCTCTTTTTATCATATTGCCTACTGTATTATTTATTAGGTACATATCTAGTTTATTACATAAAAAAAAGGAATGGTGAATGTATGTCTAAACAAAAACAAAGAACCTCTAGGTTCTTTTTACGGTATAGCCGTCAGGACTGAGAACATGAAATCAACATCATCATGATTTTCTTAGTATTGGTGAAAACCTTAACGTGACTTTAACTCTACCTTCAGTTTATTTTCATAATATAGGTACATACAACTATGAAAAATTATGCAGGAAAATGCATAGAATTTGAAAATTTCTTTGTAGAGTAGGTCAGCTGGAAGAAATTTCTTAGAAATAAGCTATACCTGTTGTGTCGTCATTCCTTGTATATTGTCTTTCTCGTGTTACTTGTGTACAATAAATAAGAATAGGGGATCATGGAGGAAGGGAAGAGAGGCCTTTGTCCAGCAGTGAGCCACATAACATCTGTATAAGATAAGATACGACCTTAAATCTGAAGTATGACAGTATTGGGTCTTTAACAAATGTTGAGGGATTTAAATGTGTATTACAGCACCGTTGCTGCGACCCTGAATAGAGTTCATTTGTCGCGCACCCCTCAGCCCCTCGTCTCGTCTCCGCATCTCCGTCGGCTCGGAGCGTGGTCGTCCATCATTTTAATACCTTTCATAAAATGAATAATTAATAACGACTGTTTTGGTAAACGCTTCGATCAGCACAATACCATGCCATAATAGGCTATTGATACCTTACTGATACATCGATTATGTATACGGTCCCTTTGAAAACCTGTTAACTTGAAAGGTCGTATGATATTTTGAGCATCCCATTGTGTAAAGAATATCCAGATTAATATCTGCCACCTGTTTTATACAACATGTGATGATGTATTATTTGGTAAAGATATTTTTGGTGAAATGAAATGTACTCATTTCATTTAATAATAAATACGGTAAGTTTCTTTCAAGAGTTTTAGCCGCAGATTTCAGCTGCACTTACAGTAAAAGTCAAACTAAAGAGTAGATAGCAACACCTTTCAAAGGTTTAAAGTGGTAAGCGTTTTACTGCTACCCACTTAGACTTGCGTAACTAACTCTAAAAGAGCAGTAAACTTCAATTTGCTTTCCAGTTTTAATTTTTTATAACCTGTGTGGCGTACTTGGTAGTTTATCTGCATTATCTGCAAAGGAAAGTTCTATTCCCGTACTATAGAAATAAACCTACATAATTTATTTATTACGGGGTGTATGTATATGTATGTATAGGTATATTGAATTGAGGTAGTATGTGTATACAAGGGTTTACAAATATATAGTGCCGAAACAAGAAAAATGTGGGGGCTATCAAAGTTTATATACCGTTTACTAAAGCTAAAGTGGCAACGTCTCAAAAAGTTGTCGAGAGTTCGTATACTACCTATAATTAACTTGCTTCTACAGTATTCCTCGTTTATCAAGTCACTTTGTTGTCAGGCGAAGCGCGTGGTCCTCTACTTGGCGCGGTCTCGACCCGAGAGGCTGCTGGATGAGATGATGACGGAACTGCAGACAGTGGAAACGCTCAACTGCCTCATCGAGCGCACGGAGACTCCGCCTTTCTACCGGCTCACCTCCATGCGCAAGGCCACCTCCGGACACAGCGACGGACCCGGCACTGGCTCGCAGGTAACAAACCTCAGGCTCGTATTTACAAAGCAATCTCAAGCTTCAGAAATATATTAGTACAGATTTGACTAAAACCACTTTTTCATACTTCGTGGTGCGGGGTACCTACTTCATTTATTAAAAAGTCTGGCTCGTCTACATATTCTAAACTTATGACCACTTATGAGAGACTTGAGTTTGTTTACCGAAAGGCTTTAGTTTACGTTCACATCGCACCGACAATACTTCATTATCATTACTCTCAAGGCTGACTGTTGTATAGTTCAACCACGAACGAAAAATAACGTTCCACTACTCGTTCACACTAAACTCATCGCAATTCTAATTACATAACTGATCAAAAGAGGACTGGTAACACTTTTATATCTATTCATTCTCAAAAGCGTGCCACTTGTTACAAAATAACGCGAATTCTCTTTAAGACACTTTCTAGAGGCCTTTCGAGATACAAATTATAATATCAAAAAGATTAGTCGTAGCAAAAAAGCATAGTCAAAGAAGTCCAAAAGGTGTTGTAATGTATTTCCTAATGAATAAGTGATGTGTGTTACGATCCGTTTTGTTTGTAAGGATGCGACGGGGCGGGCCGGCGAACTCGCTCCGGTCGAGAAGGGCACGATACACACCAAGCGGCACAGCGGCGAGGACCCAGCGAAAGCCTGGTGAGTCTAGTCAATAGTTTCTCATTTTAAACGAAGTCTGAATACAAAGAAAATAAGGTATAAATCTACCCATGAAAAAGCTTTTTCTTAAGAACATATAAATATTGGACAGCTGCTAGAGTAATTTTTGTATGGGCGGAAATTTTATTTTTCACATTTCGTACTATGTTTATAGGTGAAAGTTGTTTAGTTTTTTGAGTAGATTAGGCCCCAATTTTTTTTCAGCTATCTAGACGTTTACTGCACTTTACACCGAGTGAAACTGAACCACTGTCAACTGTTTCCAAATATAAATAAATAAATACTGCCAGCTGATCCAGTCGTTTCCGACTATGTTCATTGGATAAAGATATACATTTTCATAAGTACAAAATACTCTAAAAATACTATGTACACTTAGTTTAGAATCACCTTAAGAGGCAATTTAGGTGATTTAGCAAGTATAACAGATAAAGTAAAGGGCGTTCTTCTCGTCTTATTTTATAACACAAACATTTTCTTTCACTTTGTGAAGCAAGTTGCGAAATATTCTCGTTACCTTTACACGTTTGTTTATTTTGTAAGTATAAAGGATTCCAGATCATATGTAAAAATTCTTCTGTATAAAAATATTATAAAACTATGTAACATCTCGCTTTTACCTTTCATTTAATTAGAGCGTTTGGTTTTGGTCTGAAAGTTGATCTTGTTCGCAAAGTTAAAAATCAATTACCCATCAATCAATGGATAAAAAAAGCTAGTATTCAATTTAGTAAAAATGCGATTTATGAAGAAAAATTTCCTAATATAAGTTTTAATAAAGAAGCGAGGAGGGTACTTACTGTATAGGCAAGGCAATCTTCGAGAGTCGAGGGTCGAACCAATTTCGATGTCGCATTCAGTCATTGGCAAGCATGATTAGATTATATTTTCTGCATGTAAATGTTAAAGTAATTCTATAAACTACTGTATTTTTCTATTTCATTTCACAAGATGCTTGTGCAGGCTAGTAAAAGTCAAGGAATATCGCACTATTATAACAATAATAAGATAACGTACAATATTTACAGGGTTTATGTTATAATATAATTAATAGAATTACAGAATATAAAAATGATGTTAGGGTTGGTTGATATATTTTTATTTTAAATGTAATAATAAACGAGCTTTGTAAATTTTGACGATGCGATTGATGATGAGTTAGATTTTTATTCTTCGGGAAAGCCGGCGCCTATTCCCTGGATTATCCTTATCCTTAGTCGCCAAAACGGCACCCGCGAGGAAAGTACCTAAGAGGTGATTCTATTCTAACCATTACCACACGGGCTAGGGCATTGTGCCTGACTATAGCTTATTGTTTGAGAACAATTTACGCCAGTTTTTTTTTAAATCTAATTTTGTTTATATCCAGCCTGTATTAATTATTTAATTTAGATAGTTACTTACATAAATTGAACAAAGGGAAAACTTTTTCTTAATTAATATCGCTTCACTTTAAACTAAAGCAGCATTCCGCCTCGCCGCGGATTTATTTATTTAGCGATATTGATATAACTTACACATACTTTTACATGTATTAGATTTTGGAAACAGTAGTTTGTCTATTCGTTTCAAATCTCACAAAACTTTTCCTATCTTGACGAAGTAATATGTACGTGACATACAACCAACACAATCTATCACTGGAAGTGAGCTTTGGCAGGTGACCTTCCCAATGAAAGTTCAGTTCCAAAGAGATTTCCTTTTAGCGAAACAAAAAATTGCCAAACTACGTACAACACGGTACGGCCAGGAAAAAACACTCCCAATCTTAAAGTTCAATTTTATTCCACTAAACGCTTTTAGGTATGTGCATTAGAAAAAGTCATTTTTAGTAACTCTTCCTTATGATGTAATTGATTATAGCTTAGGAACCAATAACTAGGTCAAAATACCTATTGATAGTTTCTGAAGAATACCTACTTTCTTGTCTGACCGTACCGACTTAATTTTACGTCGAATATAACAAGCGATCCGACCGACCCGTCGATCCGAAACGCCTGATGGATCGCAGGTTGTGGGTAAAGCCCTATAATGCCATGCTGCAAAACGGACAGCCAGAAAAATATAATTCTTTCGCGAAATAAAAAATGTGCGTGCGTATTATGTTAGCCCTCTGTTGAGCCGCGGCAGTCTACGTAATTAATTATCAACTTGTCGTTTTGCCTCACTTTTTGCGCACATTTAGTATTTTTCATTTCGTATTTCGTAACGTAGCGATACTCCTTCGTATTTGCTGATACTAAAAGTCGTTTCATTCTTAATGTGTACCGCTCGTAGGTCGAGCGTCGTAGCGCTACGGCTTAGAGAAAATGAAGCAACAAGTACATAGAATCCTCTTTTTTGCGTCGCTAAAAGCACCTGAAAGTGAGAATGCGAATAGTTTGGAGCGCTCGAATATGCCGATGATGAATATACGAAACAATCGATGTTTGAACATTATTGACTTTGTAGAAATATTAAACGGATATATATTTTTAACAAATCAGAATTTTTAGTAACAGAAACTGAACGTAATGGACATTATGTACTATGAATTCCACACGGTTGTCTGGAAAGTTCAAACACACTAATATTTACTTCTAGTGATATTTTCTTCCGGATTCACTTTTCACTCATTACGGGTGATGGGTGAAAATGATTTATGATTTAGCTATAAACCCTTTCATATCAATACAGCACGTTTAAAAAAATGATTTTTTCTTTCTTAGTTATCTTTACTTGGTTCAACTGAATTTACGTGTGTTTTATTTTATCTATCTTATAATTAAATATGATAGTACGGCATTACATGTATTAATCTTAAATATATCTGTCCTTTATAACACCTAGATCTAGATCTAGACTTATTTAAGACCCTGTTAGGAGAAGATCGCCCTTATCAATAAGATCTGATTGTCGAAGCAACTTGTTCTTAATTTTGTTTTCAGTAGACAAGTCTTAAGAAACTCACTTGATCTTAAAATCGATGGCGGTACTAATATTGTGTGTTGTAGCGGTGCGAAAGCGCCAGAGACTCCGAACGCGCGCGGTCAAGACAAGCGCATTTCCGCGCCACCCGCGTGCCCCACACCCCCCGCTGACGAGGACCCCACACCCCCGCTTGATGGCGACGCGACACCGGTGAGTGATTGATAAGTTTTTAGATCCTGACCATGGAGTGTTAAAACAACTCTGAAATATCGAGGTAGCAATCAATACCTATAATCGCGGTAATAATAATCCTGTTCAAAATAACAATCGAAGTGAAGTGAACAACCGCCAAAATCTAAAAACTTATATGTATTGCATTTCATTTAGGCTTCCATGTGAAGATGTCCAGTTTCTGGCCAAATCCAAATTATTATAAGCGTGATTAAATTACGTTTAACATAGGAAGTAAATATAGTTTAACGTGAAGTAAATATAGTTTAACGTTATTTTATAATTATAACGCCTAAGAGGCCTCTTTCATAGTTTTATGTAACGGCCTGTGCCAAATACAGCGAGTCGCTTAACATCCCCTCAAAACACGGACTCATTTCCCTTATCAGACAATCAGGTGATTCCATCTACATTATACTTTTTTATTTATAAAATACTCGGCTACTCACTTAAGGATTTGACGGAGGTATAGATCTCAACGTTGCGACCCTATACGAATATCTTCATGTCTTCATCAGGAGAGAAGAAAGTCACACTACACCGCCCGTCAAGTGCGACCTTCGTCTTGTCTTGTTTAGCCGTTAATGTCCCACAGCTTAATTATAACTATACAGGAGGTTGCACGCACATTATAATATTGTAATAAACTACGAATCTACAAACTCTGGATCGAAAGCCCGATGCTCAGTCTACTACACCACAGAGGCAGTTACACCGTGCTTTGTAAATAAGTAATCGCGTGCCACGCAGAAAAAAATCTACTTCCGTTAACCAGAATATTGTGACCTTAACTAGAATTTTTTGTAGTATATGTGACAACTATTGTACACGTTTCTTGAATATTCTAGTGTGTCAATACTCATCACGGCTAACCCTGCCGATTGACAAGGGGCATGTTGGTTGTCATGTTTGGAATAGATTGCATACAGCGTTATAAAACTCAACTTCAAATACTCACCGTACATACCCCCAGGGGTTCATACCCACACGTTATCACGCTTGAAGTTTCGTAACTTAACCAAGACCACTTTTAATCAATTGATTTTATAGCTTTCAAAAATGAAGCGGTATTTGGTAATGATTTCACTCCTTGTGTATGTTTCGTTTTGATATCAAATCTATGCTCGTCACATGAAAGACGTGACCTGAAATGTAAAAAAGCGATCAAACTTTTTGTTTTTATATGTGATATAATGGTAGCTTAGAGCGTAAGAAAATATTCTAATTTGTAAATCTAGCGGAAGCGGAAATAAGGGTCTGTTACATAAACCGCCAAATATTGGTACAGAAACTGCCGCTGCCTCACTTAACAAAGGTCGGCGAAATTGCTCTGCCCTTTGAAATAGTGTACTTAAAATAAGCCGGGTGTTGTGGCCTCAAACAAAAATACCAAACATGTCAACTTTTTTCCGCATCTTTTACAAATTAAAACTTTTATGCCAGTCATAAAACCTAAAACTACCTCTTACCTAAATAAATAATTATATTCCATTCAGGACACCGTCTTATTAAGAAGACATAAAAAAATATGTTCAAGATAATGAATGTATCTCATATTTTAAGGAAGAAAACAATAATTTTAGATCTTTTAGAGACGGTATGCGTAATTTAATTACTTTTATGTAAAGCATGTTTAGTTTACTCGGTTTAAGCGTGCTTATATTAATAAGAAAAACTTTGGCGGCGCCGTTTCTTTTTTACGATATTAGAGTAACCTACAAAATATAGGTCAAGGTATCATAAAAATTTGCACCTTGATTCACCATGTCGAACGATATCAACCCACGAAGTGGAAACACGGAATCGGCCTTCCTATAGTAAGTGCGAAGCAATCACATTTTTTAACTTGTCCGCATTTAAATAAGTATTGATACGGCAATTGAATTAGTTCAATTAAAAAGGTTAGCCTTTTTACTATTTACAGACTAGTAATCACGAGATATGTGCTTTCGACCGCTTGGGTACCTACTCTCTAAACGAAACTTAATAGTGACCGTTTTTGGTTGAATGGTCTCATAAAACCGACACTCTACTACCACACCCTTTTTACAGCAACTGTGAATGAGGGCGAGTCTAACTAGCGAGAGAGAAATTCTGTAATTATGGGTCCTCTTTTAATCCTATTTAAATGCTAGCGTTTCTCATGAATAAGTACTATAATTTATTAAGGGAGATGTATTGTTTCATACATACAAAAAATCACACCTTTATCCCTTGTTTCAGTATAAAAAAGATTCACGACGTGATCACGTTTTGTATTACTTATCGATCTATTTAGTAAACATAGGATAAAGTCAAATTCTAAAATAAAAAAATGATTTTAAATGTAGGCATGTCTTATAAACGAAAATACAAATCTCTTGAAGATATTACTGTAGATTACGCGATACAAGCACATAAACAAGCCTTCCGGAGCAAATCAACGTAAATCTTGGTGATTTAGTAACTAACCTAGCTGATGCATTTCCGAGGGGGCTGGCCGCGAAGTGATATACTCTCGCTACAACTTTTTGGACAAGGCCGCGTGAAATATGATGGATCACTTTATGTGAAAGTTTAGATAGATTGCGGTGGATAAAAAATGCGCAATTTGAAGCTTATGTCGCATTGAATTTGTCGTTTAGGTACAGATTGTATTCTACTTTGTATTATTTAATTGATGTCACTTAAAAAGTTCAAGTCAGAGTCAGGCTGAATCACTAGCTCTTTAAGCCCTTGTTTTACGGCTCTTTGATAGTGGTCGGTACGCAAACCATATCAGAGGCAAATTAAAAACTCTTGACATCAGTAGAGCAAACATGCGCGCCACGACATAATACAGTCACAGCCATGTCACAGCATTATCATGTTGCGTACTTCATAGGTACGGAATAACGCCTATCCTTCAAGCGTAGTAAAGTTTCACGCGTACGAGAAAATCTGGAAACAAAATTGTCATGCTACCCCTACAGGGTTAATCGGATCGTTCTTAGACTGGGGAATCCACACGAATTTAGAAAATGTCTGTTAAAAATAAAAATTGTTTGTGGATT
Organism: Scrobipalpa atriplicella; assembly: GCA_029255725.1. Classification (NCBI taxonomy): domain Eukaryota; kingdom Metazoa; phylum Arthropoda; class Insecta; order Lepidoptera; family Gelechiidae; genus Scrobipalpa; species Scrobipalpa atriplicella. Next base: position 94,200 of record JARACY010000278.1, read on the forward strand.
AATTATTTCGATACGACAATAATGACTTACCTAGTTACCGAGATATGGAATTTTAAAACGAGCGTGTCGCCCGGACCCGTTTGTACGATGACGTTACGCTACTACGCAGTTTCCCTTTTCTTAGCAGTCGTAGACTTACTTAACTTAGGTAGCGGCACAGAATATATAATAGCACTACATATAGTAGCGGGCCGCAATATTTAGACGAAATTCAAATGGCTGTAAGGTCATAATAACCACTAGAGATTTTTGAATGTAACAACAAGTAGTGTTGCTAATCCACAAGGTCTACTGACAAATTTTCAAGCTATTTTGCGTACCTATTCACATTCTGAGATATATTTATTGAGACGCTGAATGAAGGGTGTGCTTACAGACGGGCGTGTGTCCTGAGTCGGTAGTGACACCGACGGGGGGCAGCGCCCCGGGGACGCCGCAGGAGCCCCGCGTGGAGGTGTCGCAGCCGCGCCCGCTGCCCATGCCCGAGTACGGGGGGTTCTTCGCGCGCCTCACCGAGTACCTGCCCGACACCAGTCAACCAGTCTCAGGATTTCACAGGTAACATACAATACACTCTACACATAGTACAACAGAAAACTGAGAAACAGTACAGTACAATATAGGCGACCTTATTGCTAAAACAGTGATTTCTACCATGCAACCTTTTGGGTGTAAAGATAGTAACATACATACATAACATACATACCGGGTGTAAGGGACAGCTTCCCCCAAACTGATAGGGGTTGCACGCTCAGTCAACTAAACTAAACAACTTCCACAAAGAATTTCTTTCTCCCGATAGGCAAGGAGGTGATAGTTTTATTTGTATGGGGAAGTAAAAAAAACTGAAATAATTTCTTTGTGAAAAGGTTCAGTTTCTTTGACTTAGCAACCCTATCTGTATGTGGGAAGCGGTCCTTTACACCCTTTTTATATCGTCACACCTTTATCCTCGGAGGCAATATTAAAAAGAGAGCAGCAATCAGATGGCCTCCGTTTTCCCGGCGAGCACTCCGTGTGTTACTCGATAAGTTGAATCGAGTACGTTGCAAGGCTAACTGGATTTAAACTGGAGACTATTCAAGAGGTGCATGTCTTGAGAAGCACACGATGTTAAGTCAGGGAATAAAATAGAATAGAATAACGTCATTGATAAAAGAATGACAACGTTTATTCACAAAACAATACTAAACTCCACATACAATAAACTTGAGTTACTTAATTCTACAATATTTATTTAAATCGATCATCATTTTCATTGAACGTAGTATTGAATCTACGACTAGTAAACAATCTTAAAAATTCAATAATCTGTTCACAGAAATTGAATAGAAATATAATTAACAGCCAACCACTTAACCACATCTCATTAACTCCAACAGTTCATAACTTTCGTCTCTATTATAAATGTAATCAACATTATTTTAATTAAATACCACCATAGCTATTCATTTGATGATGTCACCAAACCTTTGTTACAAAGATTGTAATGTAATTTAAAGTTGTTTCGTAATCATATCAATAGTAAGCATATTCCTATTAGAAATGTTCAGATTCTGTATGTTCAAATGTTCAGTATATGTGAACAAATTCGAGTAGTTAGGTAAAATAACAAATATTTCGTATGGTAGTTAAAAATGCCGTTTGGAAAGCGCCCACGAGTACATAATTTGAATAAAGCTGTCCTGTTACAAAGCCGGCTTTTTACTGGGATTTAAACAATCCCATTTTGATTCCAAAATAACTAATAAAGCATGATAAAGTATCGAAAAATGATTAAATGAAATATCCTTCTTTGTTGAAGGATTAAATGGATTTTGTCCGCGTAAAAAGGTCACGTTTAATGTATAGAATATAATAGAAAAATCGATCAAAATGAAAACTTATCCCTATCTTTGAACCAATAATATAGTTTTATTTTAGCTTTACTAGGTCCATCGGCTAAGCTTGAAGACTTATAACTTTCGGAGATTAAATGGACTGAAGTTGAAACGATCCATCATTTGGCACAGTTGCGGCCTTCTCAACCTGTCTTAATTTCTTAAAATGGAGATAATGCTTTCGATTCTGGCTGCAACATTCCTTAACGTACCTATTGACTGAGTAGGTTTTAGTTTTTTATTTTAGTTTAAAATTTGACATTGTAATTTATTGTTTCCTAAACTAATTTTAAGATAGCGCTGTCACTTTCTCAACTTTGACATAAGAACAGGATATCAAATAAACACATGATTTTGACATTCCTAAATTGAAACGTAAGACGCTTTAAGTACATTTTAAATAAGAACGAGCATGCTCTCTTATTTTACGTCTTTTAAGCAGTTTTACGTCAGATTAGGAATATCAGTCATGTGCTTAATTGCTATATTGTTCTTATGTCAAAGTTAAGAAAGAGACAGCGCTATCTAAGAATAAGAATAAGAATTAGAATGATGTCGCGAGAATCAACAGCAGTGTTTGGTGTGATATTTGATATATTCCTAGACTATATTCCCAGAGGGAAGGAATTCGCACAATACTAGCGAAACTGTAAGCGTATTTATTTAAACTGCCAGATCAACGGATTAAACCACATAGTGCCACCGGGTATGGCAGGTCAATTCGCTCCTGGCATTAAAGTAGAGTTATGTGCGGTTTGTGGCTACTTGACAGTTTCTACGGCATTGACTTAAGTATCTCGTTTGTTCGTAGATGTAACGTAGCAGTGATGTTGCTCTGCGACGTGGTGCTGGACGGCGTGGAGCTGGACTGGTCCATCCACGTGCCTTTGATGCTGCACATCGTGTTCCTTGGCATGGATCACACCAGGTCTGTATCACAATATCATCATATTCATCGGGTCGATCAACTCGAAAACCCATACGACAGAAGAAGATTAAAATTTTCACCCGCGGCCTAAATGAGTTTTTCAAAACGGCAGGTTGAGTTTATATTCGCATGAAACTATTTAGTTTATTAGGCGAATGGACGACGGCATGTGGAAGTTTGATTCAAGGTGCTGTTGTTACTTCACTAAACATCACACGGGTTTTCAATTTACTCACTATATTTATTAATTTACGAAGGCGAGATTGTAGAGCGCCTTAGAAAAAATTCAAGGCTGTGCAAATGCAGCTAGTTACTTACAACTCTCAAGTTACCTAGCTAGCGCCTACGACTATGTGGGAGTAGAAACTTAATCAAGTAGAAAAGGCAGTTTTATAGGAACATGGGCACAGTACCTAAGTAGCGAGAGCAATTTAAATACTAATCATGTGATGAATTGATAAACCGATTAGTGACTACTTAGCTAGATTAAATAAGTAAATGCGAGGATGTTTTCTATATTGCCGGAAACTCGTAAAGAACGTGTACTGTGATTGTTTTTATAGCAAAACAGCTATTGACTAGTTGAAGTTCCGATAAGATTACGTATACACGGGTAAACTTGTCGGAGTTGACATTTTGACCTGGGAACCTGTGCCAAAGCTTTACTGCATCATTTATGAAGTTGGCTACCTTAGTTCCTTGTAAAGATAAACAACTTTAACTAATTCCGAGTGAGATGGCACTTCACTTTCAAACAGTTGGTAAATTACATCGCCACGGGTAAATCCGTCTTGCGGTGGATTTGCTGATCTGCGCTATTCCTTTTATAGATTTGTGATTGGTTTGCGGAAAGCGCACCAAAATGAAAGCGCACCAAAATGTCTGGTAGTTTTAGTACTTTTAAAGTAAACAGTATGCTTCCAGTATGAGTCAGAACAAATTTAACTTTGATCCCAGGAACACAAACACTTAGTGATGATTGCAGGCTTGAATAAAGCTGTGAAGCAAATATTTTCTTGAAAGGCTATCGCACTTTGTTTACATTATTATGGCAGGTGGAATTAAGTAGCAAAGGTACAGGTCAACAAAGCGTAAAATAATAGAGAATTTTTCTATTTTATATGGATCTGTAAGTGACAGGTCTAATTAAATACCTAGTGACACACTGAAAGAAATCGTTGATTATATTGATCAACAAGATGATAGCATCTAACAAGTAACTTGTTAACATACGAGCGTATAAAGTAATATGATTATGGCAATAAAGTCCACTTGATTGAGCAACAATCAAGTTGACTTTATAAGATCAAACAAGTACTTGTTTAATCCAATATGATCAAATAATTATAACAAACAAGTTTGGTTATTATACCAATGATTTCTGCTGATTGAAGTAACAATGAACTTTATTAAGTTTATTAAGTATTTTAGTAGTTTCTATTATGTCAGGTTATTGCTTCTATCAAAGGACTTCATTAATGTGAACATGAAAACTTGATACATTTAATTATGTTCGACATTAGAATCAATAATTTAGTTGTTAACTTCTGTTATATAATTTATTTCACTTAATCAAGCTGTCTTTATTATTTGAATTAAAATAAGTAGTAAAGTCTAATAAGCTTTTCTTTAGTTTAATCATCACAATTGATTGGGTATAACAGTTAATAATTGTTAAGTCATTCAGATAACTTGTTTAAAGCTATAAAGTGTTTTTATTGGGTTAATCAAGAAAGGTGTTTACTTTTTGTACTATACAGGGTCTAAATTTAATATATACGTTTCTTTTAACAAGTGATGGTGCTGCTTTACAGGATGTTATGGTACGTACTGCGCTCACCCTTTAAAAGGAAAGCAGTACTTTTATAACATCCTGTGTAAGTAGATCACTTGTTAAAGAAACATATATATTATTAAATTTAGACCCTGTAAAATAATATTTTTTATATAAAATGAAATGTCAGAAATGTTTATAAAACGTTTTATTTTAAGTCATTATTTAGAGATTAACATCTTTACGTACTTATGCTAATTTATACCTTCATTTAATTAATTTGTTTTATACCTTAATTTGTTCATTGTCTAATGCTTTTCCGACAAATTTCAGGAGACCTGTTGCTTCGAAATCTTCCTTGAGTAACTGCAGTAGGCTCTGTAAAAAACAAAATCGAACTATTATTTTTTAGACTTGGACATACTCATGGCTGAGCTATGCCTAAATTTGTCAGTCTTTGGTTCATTACATAGTTGTCTTGTTACGTAACTACCTCTGTGGTCTAGTGGTCTAAGCCGTGGGCTTACGATCCGGAGGTCCTGGGTTCGATTCCCAGGGGGGAACACAAAGTTGATATTTGTCAATTTATCACTATGTGAGGTTTTCCCCAGTTTGGTTAGGACATTGCAGGCTGAATCACCTGATTGTCCGAAAAGAAAAAGGATTCCGTGCTTCGGAGGGCACGTTAAGCCGTCGGTCCCGGTCGCTGTCTTTGATAGTGGTCGTTACTGAAACCATGTCAGAGGCCTATAGCTGTGTTACTAGGCGGTTTGAAAACTCTGACACCAGGGTTTATCGGGTCGTTGTTCGACTCGAAAATCCACTCGCTAAGAAGAGAAGACATAGTTGTCGCACTGTTAAACTAATTATTACTCACCAGGTTCACCTGGGGGTTCTCTGGGGCGTTCTGGTGGGTGTCTGGGGAAGAGTCTGTGAGTGTCTGGGGGGCGTCTGGGGGTCAGAGAGTCAAATTCAGGGCGGGGTGTAGGAGTTGGAGTATACGCTTTGGGGCACTATGAAACGCATAGAAAAATAAAAAAATAAAATAATGGATAAGTGAATTTAAGGGTTAAGTAGGTATGCCGCCGGCGGCGTGGCTGGCGGGGCGGCGGCCCACGCGTGGCCGGCGGTATTGCCGCGCGGGTTGCGCGCCCGTTTTTTTAAAGTAAGCCGACGGTGCGGCGCTTGCCAACCGCGGCGGCATAGTGGGTAGAAACCTAACAACTTTTCCCGCAACCGCTCCTATACCGTCAACAATGTGATGGCACCTGTTTTTGCTACTTAGGTAGATGAGGGTTGTGGGTAGGTAGGTTAGGTCTCACACCTAAAGTAAATGATAAAATAGCTAGTAATGAATCTGTCAGGAAGGTACTTACTGATAAAATTTTCGCGCAAATGCGACAGGCCCCAAGCCTGCAGCAGGTCGGAAACTTCATCCATTATCACTTGCACCTCACTACTATTGAAATATCCGCAGATAATCACTATTTGAATAGGTACTTTAATCTGAAAACTACTCTTCTTATTTAGAAAAAAATATGTACGTAAAAAACGTGGCGCACTCGCCGACCGATTCAAATGAAATGACAAGTTTCTACATGCAACTTTTCGCGACGCTCCGGGTATGTTTACATCAAGCAACTAGCAGTATACAATCAAACAAGACAATGTTTGTATCAACAAAGCAACTTGATTGAATTAAATAAAAGGGTAATTGTTTTAAATATTCTTGCGTTATACCAACAAACAAGATTTACTTGATTGAATTTAATATGTTACATGATAAAAACATTCATCTGTAATTGTAGGACTAATCAATTAACTTGATTGATTTTTTGATCATTTCAGCTTTGTTGAAACAACAAACAGTGCTTGTTCATTTTAAATAAGTTGTTGATTGTTTCATTCATATTGTTTTCAATCAAGCAAAATCCCATACTTGATTGGCTCGATTTCTGTCAGTGCACGTGTATTTGTACAGTTAGGTATTTTGCCATTTTATTTATTGTATAATTTCAATCTCATTTTTGCCTACTTTCGAAATGAAAAGAATTTGTAATCTATGTCTTTTATAAAAGTTGCAAGGATACCCCTATTTCTTAATCTGAATATAATACTAATTTCTATACTTTGACCTTTGATCTACGTGTAATATGACAGGGCGGTCCTATTGGCCTCTATTGCATTATCTAACCAAAGTGTAATACGACAGGTGGATAGTCCACCAGCACTGCCGGCAACTGCTGCTCAATCTGCTAGTGGCAGTAGCAGCCCACCACGACCACCTGACCGTCGCGAGGGTGCTCCTGGCGTCGCGCTCGCAGCAACTGGGGCTCGGCATCACGCCGCCCACGCTGCCGCTCGTGCCACACAACTTCACTGGTAACCACAACGAAAACAACGACACAAGTAAATAAGATTTCAAAATGAGGTTCGATTTTCCAGCATTAGGTAGGTAGGTGTTTGACCTTTTGGTCTCAGAGTTTAAAAAGAAGACGTAAAATATGTTGACATAGATGAGAAGCCTCATTAGCAATTAAAATGTGCACAAAATATATAACTGTTCAATTTGAGTTTTTACGTGAAATTACTAATTTTCCTGTAGCTTAGTAGCCACACATTATGATTAACTTTACAACATAGGTAATCACTTAATCAGTAACTAGTAAATACCGTGTTCTTAATTAGTATATCAAGTACATTCCCCATCCATCAGAGATTGCGAGGTCAATCACATGGCATGTCATAGGTATCGCTCCGTTTTCTAGTCTCGCACAGCTTATTTATATTAGAGAACAGAAAGCTTAGCTAAATCTAATTAAAAACAACACGAGGTCTCGCTATACTTTCTCGATCTCGATACGTGGGAGCGACGTATAGAATATCTTAATAAATAAGTTATCTCGATGGACGGGACCAGCGTCCACTATTACACAGCTTCGCTTAGCAAGCTCGCACTGCTTTAGTAAGAGTACGTTTCAAATGAAGGATAAATAAACGTGAAGTTATTTTATAGCTTCATTTTAAGTAAATAGATCCAAAGGTATTGTGTATGAAAAAACTGACCATATTCTAGGGGATAAAAGAACCAACTTTCTCCAGAAATGCAGATCGAAATGTGAAAACAAAAATTAGACTTCCCATTAAATGGTATTAACTGCTAAAAATCATTATTATACGGGATAACCATTGTTTTTCCGAGCTATGTTTAATGGAGAAAGTTATTCAGCATTTTTATTATTTTTACATTGTTGTAACGTTCATTTGGGACATACCCGAGACCCCGCATGTCTAGGAGTCAGGCAGGCTAACGCAAGTATTATGCAGCGTACCAATTTACAGAGCCCGACGCCGCGTTCGATAGCCACGTAAGCTGCGCCCACTCCCCGCGACCGCACGCCCGCTCTCTCAGCTCTGACCCACAGGTCACGCCCGAAGGTAAGTCGAATCACTGCACTTCAAAACTCACTTGTTCACATGGAGCGTTTCTCCATTGCTCCGATCCGATACGGTTCGCTTTTGTTCGCATTCGAATCAAATGTAAACACGAAATTATCCACTACCTATAAGAACATGCATAAAAGCTGGAGTTCCCTCCTATTCCTTTCACTTTAGTTAAACGGAAAATTCTAGACTCATATTTTCAGAACTATTTGCTTATCCGATGTTGTATCGGAGCAGTGGAAACACTTACTTTATTTTCCAGACAGAGCTTTACGTAATTGTATGATATACTTCAACTAAAGTACTACGTTAAACATTACAGAAAAAAAATATTAACAGACGTGCGTCTTATATGTATGTTTATACATATAAGTAGCCAACTGTTTATTGTAATAATTATGAACATTATCGATTTTCTCTTTAAATGAGTAACTTTGGCAAACTTGGTAAGCCTGTTTGGATACGGTACTTTGAGTGTTAAACGACTTATAACTTTTGAATGTGAAACAAACATTAAAAACTTTACAAAAGAAGTTGTAAAGTTTGTTGAAGACATAAATATTTACACGCATTTAAAAATGACTGTATTTAAATATATATTCTTTTAAATAGAGGTTAAATACCTACAATGCTTCTGTAATAGCTTTTATATGCAGTATACACAAAAATCAGACTACGACTAGTTATTTTATTGAAATTAGTACACGAAAGCAGGGAAATATAAAAACCCCGCTTATAATGAAAAGGTAATTTTTTATAGGGTTTGTTTGTATTTTAGGTGCTGGCGATTCTATAGCAGCGCCCTCGGGTTAGTAATGAATGTGGAAACATACTTACCAAAGTGCTAATTAGTTTTTTAATACGCTCTTCTCCTTTACTACTCATACTCATAAAAAGTTTATGTTCTGTTAACGTACGAACTCCATACTCATTCATCGTTACAGAAGATTATAACGGCAGAATACGAAAACTGCATGTGTTGTATGTATTTTGTATGTATGTTAGTTTAGAACCAAGCACGTCACGACCATTCTTTCTAATCAATCTAAACATTACACCATAGTTGGGCCATCAAAAGGTTACTCATTTCATTACTACTGATTATTTCTTCGGCATTCTTCATCATCATTTATCTAGTGTCGACGAAGGATAAGTACTATTTGAATGTGATGTACAGGTGAAGGCGACAACTACCCATCCCTGCCTGTGATAGTAACGAACGAAGCGGAGTCAGAGGCGACTCCCGAGCCGCCGGCTGCCGACGCCGAGCCCGTGGAGATCCCAGTGGCTGACGTCATCAAGTCCCTCGTCCACTTCCTCGCGAACCGCCCCACGCACTTGCCACTGTGGCAGTATGAAGATATCACTGCTAAAGGTAACACTTGAATAGCTAATATAAGTTTACTTATAGCTTTCCCGGCTGATATGGTGTTTATTAGTCTTTATGTAATTTTATTATCATATTTCAACCAATAAACTCGTCATTACAGCAATAAGTAATTATACAAAAATTACAAGTTGTGGCTGCGTGGCTTGCATTTAGCCATTAACGCTTTATGTACCCCGTAAGGTCATCTATCTAAATTTCCTCATTTCCTCATCTGAGCTAATAATTACGATCTTGTATCAAAGCTAAAGCAATAATTACGCTCGTAATAAAAGCAATCTGAAGGACATCATACCTTGACATTCTTCAGTATTTAATGACAGACAATAAAACAGTATGAAACAATCTGCATCCGAGGAAGAATTTGTAATTTAAACGTATTCAGATGGTTTCAAGGAGGAATGTTCGTTCATAAAGAATTACGAAAAGCTACGTTACGTACGCTACCGTACGAACGGAAAATTGATTTTATATACGATTAAAGTACATCATGATGTGTGTCAACTGGAATTTTCTTTTTGCACAACAATTTGTAAAATTTGGTTAGTTCAATTTTTTTTTGCGTCATTTGAATTTTAACTTTACCCTGTTACGTCGTCAGTGTGGACGCTACGCAGCTGCCAGCAGATGGCGACGCTGCTGCGGCACGTGCTGCGCGTGTTCCGCGAGTCGTTGCCGCACGCGCTGGTGTCCGAGCGCTGGGCGCAGACTGCCCTGCAGCTCGGCCTCTCGTGCCCCAGCCGCCACTACGCCGGCCGGTCGCTACAGGTCAGTCACTACTAAACTCTTATTTTTATGTACTTAAATTTACTAGTTGCTTTGGTAGAATGAATAAACGTACATTTTTAATTGCCTTGAAGAAAGACACGATATTTATTTACCTTTAGTATTATTGTGTTCTTTAAGTAATAAAAAATCTTCTTTTTAATCGTGACAAATTTTATTTTTATATTTGTCGACGTTTAGCAGTAACAATTTATTGTTTACTTGAGGACTAAGTATTTCTACGTATTTATACTAACTACTAATAAGTATGTCCTTCATACAGGTGTTCCGCTTCATAGGCGTAGCGATGACAGGGCGCATGGTGTCGGACATTCTCTCCCGCTTGGTGGAAACTGTCGCGGAGCAAGGCGAGGACATGCAGGGATACGTGACGGAACTTTTGCTCACGCTGGAAGCGGCCGTGGACTCGCTCGAGTCCAACTTCAGGCCGCTGGACTACATGCGGGACATATTCAAGTCCACGCCCAATCTCAACAACAAGGACGGGCAGCAGGTCAACGGGAGCGCTTACTCTGGAGGTGAGAGACTTCATCATCAGCCACAACAGTCCACTGCTGGACATGGACCTCCCCAAAATTGGGGGTATATGCCATACTCACCACGCTTGGCAGGCGGGTTGGTGAGCGCAATACAAGTTTTCCATTCACAGGGAACGCTGTTGCCCATTCCCTGGATTTATCCCTTAGTCGCCTTTTACGACACCCACAGGAAGTTATGGGGTGATGCTATTCTAACCCGACACCACACGGAGACTTACTACATGCTTATTTTTTGCAAAGAAGTTTAGATAGTATACAAGTACTAAGGAATAATTTTCGGGTTCAGAAAGATTTAAGATTCTTCCTATTAACTTTGTCGTGTTACGATATCAAGCATATCACGATGTAGTTATGCTCCTATAACATAGCAGACGTTAAGCTCGTATTTCCCGCGTGCAAGTAAAATAATAAATACCTTGATACACTAAGGAAAGTTCATTAAAAGTTACTTAGTGCGGTAAGTTAAGGCTCCTTACTAATATTATTGACGTTGCGTAAAATGATTTCTAGGCAAAGTACTGCGTTTATGCTTGCCGACAAAAATATTATTTTGATCTTGGAGATATTTCTCGTCCGATGAAGTATTGAAAACACAATTAAAACAGTTTTAACATGTTAAAAAAATCATAAAGTCAGGTCTTCAAAAAACTTAAGGCAACCGAGCTACTACGTAATTTTTTTCTTTAAACATAAAACATACTAACCTTTATCCTTTGTAGTAATATTTTTTCATATTGATGTAATTTTCATTCATAATTTAACTAATTTGTCATTTTGTCGCTTACGTTTTTAATTCCGAGGGAGTTCAAATCCTTGTTCAGCACGTTGTTGTGCCGCGTTTGTGTGAGTGAGAGACAAATACCTATTTCGACCCGCCGCGAAATATGGTAAGGCCCCCTTAAGTAAAACGTGAGAATATAAGTCTTGGTTCAGTTCAGAGATAAATGAGATTAGGTTATTATTCATTACTTAACTAAAAATTGGTTTATTATTTATTACTTAACTCAAAATTGTTGTGGGTTGTCCAAGTAGGTACAGTGACGCTTGCCAGTCGTCGTACAGATTCGATATAGAGAAATAAAGGTGAAACCGCACTAGAGCGACGCGGTGAGCGACAAATTAATCAAAAATATGCCATATGAAGTTGACAGAATTTGTCGCGCCGTGTCACGTCGTTGCAGTGCAAGCTCTAACTATTAAGCCAAATGGGAAGGATTTTGTTACATAAATACCTTAGGTTAGGTGCAATCAGATTTAAAATTTTAGAATAGAATAGAAAGTATCTGTTTCAATATGAAAATTATTATTATATTATATATTCTGGATGATGTTCATAAAAATCTTCTAGGCTGATTTTAAGCTTTGGCAGTATTTTGCAATTATGTGAGTTTGTATCCAGTTTTTTCAAGGGTAGTATTTTAATTATGCACACGGTCACACTGTTGATATATGCGCAGGCAAGCGCTCGCCGGGCGTGTGCGTGGGCTGCGTGAGCAACCACACGCGCAGCACCAGCTACTCGGTGTCATATTGCGTGCGGAAGAACGCGCCGCCTTCCTCCGTCGAGAAGCCGCCGCATGGTAACGGTAACTCATTTTCCTTTTCTATCGCCTATTACTTCGGAGAAAAATGCTTCGACTTCGGTCGAAATCACTGATTACGATCGACGAAGCGCTGGCTAGAGTCGTGAAAGCGGATATGAAGAAAAACGATCTTACACCAGCGCCGAAGACGGAGCAATGTAGAGTAGAAAAATATTTGAGCGGACACCACCAGCATTAGGCCGCAATACGCTAGACATCTAGGCATAATAAGAAGACCCGAACCATGCCAGTACTTACAAATCAATGTATACCTTTATATTCTGTTGCAGAACCCCGCCCGCGACCTTGCAGCGAAGCAGCGAAAGGCATTTGTCCCAACCTGTGCCGTTCCCGGTCCGCACAGTCGCTGAAACTGCTCGGGGACAGCGCCACTCAGGTTGTTGTTATTGTTTCCCTGTTTCTGACCTTGTACCACAGGTTGAGTGTTTGAGCTTCTCAAGCAGATTGGCACACGTAGTACCTACTAAAACAATCCCGGTCATTTATACACTGACTAATTAACAGAGACTGTTCATACTATCTGTATTCGCAAAGTGTACCCGTAGTACAAAACCCAGTTTTAGACTCAATGCGTATTTTTGATTAAACTACCTAATTGGAATGTGGGTTATATTTTGCTACAAGTGTCATTTAGGTGATTCATAATTTCGGTTTGGTTTTGACAGGACGACAAGCTGACAATCCTGGCGACCCTGTTCTGGGTGGGCGCGTCGCTACTGGAGTCGGACTACGAGCACGAGTTCCTCTTGGGCGTGCGGCTACTGGCGCGCGTGATGGCGCGGCTGCCGCTGGACCGGCCGGACGCGCGCGAGCGGCTCGACCGCACGCAGGCGCACACCTCGCCCAGCCTGCATGCGCTGCTGCTCAAGGTCAGTCACAGCACCTATACAGGGTGAAAAAAGTACTGCGTTCCTTAAAACCACATGTAGAACTAATGATACCAAACAACTTTGCGCAAGCACAAACATTTTAGCTCGAAAAATAAAATTTACATTTCCATAAAAAGATGCTCTCCCCATCGGCAATTTTGTATGGACATGGCAAAATTTTATTACAATCTAAAATGTTTTGCTTTGCTTGTTATCATCAGTAGAACATGCGATTTAAATGGAACGCAGTACTTTCTTTTACACCCTGTATAGTATACAGTCTGCGCATTTCCTGAATTTCCTGGTAAAAATTGTTGAGTCTCGTTGACTGAGCAACCCCTATGAGTACTACGGGAGGCTGTCGCTTATACCTGGTATATTTGTATTATTCTAACATCTTTCTCTCCCAACAGGGTTGCACGCATCCCAGCACATACGAGCCCGTAGTCGGCGTATTGGCCGACATGATTCCTCTACTAGAGCTGCCTGTGATAGACCCGACGCAGTCGCTGGCGTTCCCGATGACTGTGGTCGCGTTGCTGCCTTATATGCTGCTGCATTACGAGGATGCTAATGAGCTGTGCGTGCGAGCTGCCTGCCATATTGCACAGGTAATGCTGCACATTTACATCTGTCATTACAGCACAGTCGCTGGCATTGATACTCGTTACCCGAGCGAAGCGAGTGCGACATTTCATTAAAACTAAATCAATACTTTACGCGGGCGAAGCGAGTGCAACATTTCATTAAAACTGAATCAATACTTTAACATGAAAAATCGCAAGGATATCATCCAATTTAATGGAAAGAAAAATACTTGTATTGATGATTTGTGAAAAGAAAATCTTTTGTTGTAAAATATCATTGTAGCTGTTTTTCTTTTACAGTTCACTGCTGAGAAGAGCAAGAAGCTAGAAAATCTGGGCACCGTGATGACGTTGTACTCCCGACGCACGTTCAGCAAGGAGAGCTTCCAGTGGACCAAGTGCGTCGTCAAGTACCTGTGGGACACCTACTCGCATCTCTCGCTGCAGATGCTGGCCTTCCTAGTCGAAGTGCTGGAGAAAGTAAGTGTTATCTATTAACCTGTTGGACTAGCTAAGTGCAGTACAATTTCGTTCATAATTTTATAAGAATTTCATTTTAAAATCCACTTGATTTTAAAATTTTAAATGTTTTGCATAATTTTTTACATCCATTTTACTAGTACTAACGATTCGGTGGGACACGACTTGACTAAATCTTATCTAAAATTATTGTCATCCTTTTCTGTTCTTTCAAAATAGAAAATGACTGGTGATCATTGCAGTTTTGATTGTAACAAATTGTCCTTTTACAGTTATTAGGATGAGCTAAAACTCGGTCGTTTACTTTGACTGAACTTTCCTAAAACTAATGTAATATTTGATCTCTATACAGGGCGCTCCAAATCTCCAACTGGCCGTGCTGTCAATCCTCCACTGCATGCTATACTACGTGGAACTAAACGCGCCTGCAGCTCAGCCGGTCAACGCCGACTTGCTCCGAGTTGTCGCCAAGTTTATCGACGACGGAACCAATTACCGGGAAGCTATGAAGATATTGAAGCTGGTGGTGACAAGGTGTTCCACTCTGGTCGTGCCTCCTTACTGGGACAACCATGCGTCTTCAATACTAGACACAGAGCTGCATGGGAAGAAGGTAAGTCTATGATAAATGTTCAAAGAAATGAGTATCAGGGAATGGACGTTCCGGGAAATTGACTTAATGCACAAAGTAGACATTGCTATCGCAAAAAAAAACTTTGTCAATAGAAAGTTGTTTGTTTTTATACCTATAGACCTCCCTTTTTAAATACTGTAGTCTCTGTAAAAATTTACTAGAGCTTCGAACTTGGTGTATATAGAAGCTTGTTCCGAGCACGTAGGAAAATAAATTATTTCAAGTTTTAAGTTTTATCATCATCATTGATTCATAATTGTTGCAGCGCCTGTAGGTTTATGCTTATGATAATAAAACACGTATGTATCGCAGGAGCTGCCAGGACGCACAATGGACTTCACATTCGATCTCTCTCAAACGCCGGTCATCGGCAGGAAGTACCTGCCGAAAGCCGGCGGCAGTCAGCCCGCCAGCCAGCCCAGCTCATTGTCCAACGCCTCCACCACTACTCTTGACAAAGGTAGGAACGTGGTATTACGAGTAGTTTCCATCAGATTTGTTATCATATTTTATAAAACCATTTAAATATGAAAAGTACGAAATGTTGAGACTTTCGTTTTCGTTTTTATACTGCATCTTTTCACGTGAAGTACTTGATGGTCACTTTGATTTTTTTAATGTAGATTCAAATGAATACTCTTAGAATGTCGTGCAAGAGTTTTTTTATCGAGGGATATGTGCAAGCAAACGATGACAATGAATGATATTCGGTAACGGTCTTACCTACCTACGGGTGCGTCCTCATCTGGAGAATGATCGGGAGCATTTGTTCGCGAGCAACATGCGTGCGCAT